>WURV02002921.1:0-24382 GCA_011762755.2 Epimenia babai
AGTTTTGAATAGTCTATATGGTGAAGATTTCTACCGAAAATTTCTGATTAAGATTTATGAGGATTCATTGCTGGTGGATGGTAGTGTATGTGGCATTGTTTCACCTGCCATAGTGCAATCTCGGTATTGTATAGTATTTATATAGTAGGGTCTCTCGTCCATAATTCTTGTCCATAAATGAACAAGTCTACCATCGCTGTGTGGACTCACCCAGCAGTTTGGCAGGTGTTGTTTATTGCCAGTCGCCACATGTTCACTACATGATTGGCTGATTGTATTTATAGGAAGGTCGATGGGGTGATATGTGTTAATTGTTAGGAATTTCTGCTCTTGGCGGTTCTAGATTGTCGGCGTGTTACTAGCGAATAGAATTACAGATGCAATAGAAGTAGATAGTCCATTTTTATTATTATTTTTTCTCAAAAACTGAGGTTTTTATTTCTACTCTTTATTTCAGATACATTTAGTCATACAGTTTATGAGTTTTTATTACCCTAAATAAAAAGTAACTGTCTCCACATTGTGGTAGACTATGAAATAGGTATTGGTGTTATATATGTGTACGCGAGAAGTGTACTGTTCTAACAGTTACATACTGTAACCCAATATTGGGATCACGGTGCATAAAAATGTTTGATCTTATTTTGTATTAGGGGTGTATGGGGAGAGAAGAGACACGAAAAAGAGAGAATTGCAGTAGCTGGAAAGTACAGTTGCGCTATAAATACCTTGACTGCACTAGCATTATGACCCAACTGATTAGATTATATAAATATTGGAAATTAATTCTATAATAGGTGAAGTCTATAGCATTGTGTAAGTGACTGAATAAATAACAGAATCGTTATTGTTCAAAACCAGCGGTCACTGTAACAAAAGAATTATGGAAACATATTGAGACAGTTGGTAATGTTGGTTGATTAGACGTGACAGATATTCTCTGAGCCGCTTTTGCCATTCATTGTATAAATTTTAAACAGTTTTTTTTAGCTAAACAAAAATATCTATGGATATCTTTTCTAATCTTTTTATGCGCAAGAGTGTATGCTGTGTATTTGGATTTGCTCCCAAAAACAGAGTTGATACTGTATCATTTTTAGGTGTCATCTTCTTACTCGTCCTTGACCACAAATAAATACGTTGGTGGTACGGGCACACGTAATGTAACCTTAAAAACCTTTCAACTATTTTCCTTACCCCTGAGAAAAGTCATAAAATAACACACTAAAAAAATTCTGTCTCAGTTGACCGAGGTATCGGTATATTATAAAGAATGAACTATGTGCAAAATGTTGAGGAATCATCATAGCAAAGATTTAATATGAGGGAAAATATGAAGCAATTAATACAGCATTTTAAAATGGCAATCGGAGAGAATGAAATAGAAATAGTTTATGAGATATTTCAGTATCATGAACCGTGCTAGTAATTAAATGACACTAAACTTGACTGATAGTTTCTAGCCTTCTTATCACCTGCATTTATTTTACGTATCTTCCTTGTTTTTGGGGAAATGAATGCATTGCCATAATTGACACAGGGCAGGGTGACACAATTACGATACTTGTACAGAAATACAGTCTCATTATTGTACTAAATCTGGGGGGAAAGGGGGGAACAGGTGATCTTTGGCTATTCACGCCGCTGGTTCCAAAATGCTTACAGACAGCATACATGTGTTACAAATTTTATCAAATCTGTGCTAGCTGACCATTGTTGTAAAATGAAATGATGATACATCGCTATAGAGACCTTACATAGAACATCTGAAACAGCCGTATCAAAGGGAAAACCCTCTGATAACCATATTGTGAAGCCATCCAGATTTTCATGAGCAGACGGGGGTTAAAGGTGCTTACGCTACTGCCAACAAGCGGCGTGACAACAGTTTGAGTAAAATTGCACCAACCATGTAGGGTGTCTTCCTAGACAGTCTTTTAGCGTTCAGAACCAGTAATGCAAACAGAATTCACTGCCAGATTTGGTGGTTTTAATGCCACCAGTCAGCCAAAACTGTGTGCTTTCACTGGAAACCCTCTGCTTAAACACTGTAGTCCCAGTTAGGTTTCATTTCAACTGCTTTCCGAAACTATGTGGTTTTATTGGCAACGGTTTGCCCAAAGTATGTGGTTTTTGTCAACTGTCTGCCAAAACTGTGATTTCATTAACTGTTTGCCTTAACACCGTAGTTCCCTTATCAGTTGTTTGCTCAAACTCTGTGGTTTCAATGTCAACTGTCTGCCCAAACTATGCTCTGTAATTTCAATGTCAGCGATCTGCCCAAAATCTCTGGTTTTTATTGTCTACTGTCTGCCCAAACATTACGGTTTTACACTGTTTGCCACTTCTCTGTGTATTTCACATTAATTTCTTCGCCTCAAATTTACCTAATTCAATTACATCATTGACAACAGTTTTGATCAGCTGCGGGAAAGCCAGAAAATGCCATAGACAACTGTTACTCTCAAGTCTCAACTGTCTAAAGTATACAATAAATATATACAAGATGGTTTGTATTGTAAAATTTTGTAATGACATATTTCAGTTTCCAAAATGGCCGACGAGGACATATTAGATGAGTTGGATGTCACTAAAGTACCAGGCTATGTCCCTATCCCAGCAAACACACCCAACTGGAAACGCTCGATGTTGGAAAAGAAAAATCAAGAAAAAATAGATGAATACAAAGTAGGTTGGATTTGATAACGTGAAGGCCATTCGCTTTTACAGATTAGTTTTTTGTTTTTGGTTTTTTTCAACTGTTCAAATTTACGTGCACTATGAAAAATACAATTTATTTGTTAACATTTTTATTCGTGTTATCTTCGTGATTTGTTTTTTACTTTATTATCAATTCTTTCATTTTTTAAGAAGATAATGAACACACAGTATAGATTTTTCCATGTGAATGTGGGTGTAATTTTTCTATAAAATCTTTATGTGCGATATTTATCGCCACTCCGATTATACATGCTAATGTCTTCGACAATTCCCGTTAGTCTAGATGGAATGTTTCTAAAATGGCTGCCTTTAGTTGATGTGGGCCTATCATAATGTGCGCTGTCTGCTTTTAGTTGGGGTGGGAATGTGTGATACATTGAAATCTGTTTGTAGTTGTGGGAAAAGTGTAATGCGTTAATGTCTGTTAGTAGTTGGTGTAGGAAAGTGCACTGTGTCAATGTCTGATTGTTGTTGGTGTGAGAAAGTGTAATGCATCGATGTCTGCTTGTAGTTGGTTTGGGAGAAAGAGAGAGATGCAAGAAGAGCTGAGATACAAAAGAAGAAAGCTGAGGAGGAACGGAGAAGATTAGAAGAAGAGAAGTGGGCCAAGTTACCAGAATGGAAAAGGAAGATACTACAGGAAAAATCTCGCAAAGAGGTGAGCACATCTTATTCTACATCTGAAAAAAGATAATCACTTCATATTCTAGATAGAGGCTCTCAGATGTGGTTTATAGTAAAGAAATGTTTTGACAGCAATTCAGTATCTTCGATACTTGCATAACAGCCTGCCACGGATAATAGCGAGCATCTACGCGTTTTTGAGACAGATTTACTCCAGCAATCAGGGCTAAATGACTTGCTGAGGATCATCGCAGAAAAGTCTTCTGGTGGGGGGGGGGTGTTGAACCCTTTCGGTTATGAGTCCAGTGTTCCTACCAGTCGACGAACTGCTTCCCTTCCCACCATAATCTAGATCTTCAAAAAGTGACCTCACCATAATTGTGATCTACAAGTCTTGTGACTCCTCTATAAGTCTCCTCTATAGTAAAACACAGCGCTGTCTACTTGGTGGTATTTTTACATCACATAAGCATTGCAGTCATCTGAGATGACACTAACCATCGCTCAACGCTCTTTTAGTGATCGTCCGAGGTGTATTTTTGCACACCGCATTCATTCTCCTCTTTTAAGACAAGCAATGTAATAGCACATGAGATGTACTAAGTACAAAAGCTGTTACTCGAGCAATGTAACAAATACAAATGTCTGAAAATTGACATGTGTGCACTGGCTTTGTGTTTGACCACAAACGGCGAAGTGATACCTTCATGGTTTATTGCAAACAAATATCTCACAAGATTTTTAATGTAAAGAACATTCTTCATTAAGTGGATAATGATGTATGAGCACATCTACATTGGCTCATAATTCTGTCAAATAGTGCTCATCCCGAGTGGATTGTCTATTGTTTTCAGGATCAGGTGAGAACCTCAAACAAATTGAACACGCCCTCAGCACCCACTACTACCAGTAAACCAACCCCACCCCCTCCCACTTCATCTAAGCCTCAGAAAACTGAACCCCCTGTTCCAACTAAAACCAAAATCGATCCACCCATTACGGCTCCAAAAACAAAAGTGCCCGTTCTTCCACCGGGTCCATCTGTGCAGCCCAAAAAAGCGGCGGTACCTGCCCCGGCCCCTGCTCCTACTCGAAGCCGCGATGCGCTGCCTGTCAGCGCGGCTGTAGCTGTTGTAGATGACACCCAGTTAGAGCCGTACGTTCCCCAGCCGGTCCTTGTGTCCAAAATACAAGCGATGCCATTGAAGGCACCCCAGACAAGCAAGCGTGTGTCAATCAAACGTACAATTAGAGTAATCAAGAAAAGCACAGGGTCAATCTGAAATTGTGAATGGTGTGCGATTGATGGCAGTAATGTGCGACCAAGTGACCCCTGTCCACTTTGGCTATTACTTTACACTCATTATGTTACATTCAGTAAAGGCGGCAAATTTGGTTTAACCAGGATAGACTCATATAGATGTTTCTAAAAACATATGGCATTAAATGTTTTTTGGCTCCATCTTATTTCGGCACAATCTCATTTGAGTGCCCTGTAGTATTCTTCCTTATATAGTCTTGACTACCATAACAAGTGGTCTTCATTGAACAATTTTACACCCATAACTTGACCCACATTACTGGCGTATCTTTGTTTTTTCTGTTATTTTGTTTGGTTTGTATTTGTAATATTCTTTTGACTATTAGGTAGGGAAGTGTTCTCAAATACCTTATTATTCTTTATACTTTCTGTTCCACTTTCTTTTTTTGCTTTTTTTCCATATACTACTAGGTATTAGCGATAACTAACTTCACTTCCAATGTCATCCAGCGATAACTATTTGGACAAGTATCAACGGATAAGTAATAATATATTCTAATCTGTTATCTTCGGAACGAATCTATTTTCTTGTTACCATGATATAAATTTTTCCTCATATCATGAGAAATTGACAGAAAAACTCAATTTGTATATACAATGTGTACATTGTGTAAATATGTTAAAAGGTTCCGAGCTAGAGGATAGTTATAAGTTATTTGAATGCCTGACTTTTGGTTCATTTTATTTATTTTTGAGATGTTGAAGATTAATTGCGTGAACTTATGTAACTCTGTCTTGTCTGCCCCTGGTCTCGAATAAACTTTCACAGACATGTGCGCAACATCGAAATATTTATAGTATCTTCGTTGGAATTTCTTTGATTAGTAAATATTCTCATTGCACATGTCTGTTAGGTTGGCTGATATTATATCTATCTATCTATTACTTGTTTTTTTTCACGTGTGTCTTCCTTCATGCTTATCCCATGTCTTTTATATCTTTAGGTCTACTCACTCACTCTCTCTCTCTCTCCTCGTCTTACTCAGTCTTTAGGTACACCGATGTAATTACGACGCTATTGTCCTGTGTAGCACCCCCCCATAGAAAATTTACATTTCACACCAATAATTTATTACGAGTGAAGCCTTTAACAATGAAATTGAAAGTTGGAACCCGACTGTAGTGCCCCACCATTGGTCTTGCATGTGCAGTCATTAATAAAAATTACCCCCAAACCTCAGAAAACCAGTCTAAGTAACTGAATTTCATGACCTGACAAATACTAAACTTCATTTTGCGTCATTTGCAATGAGATGATCATTTAGAAATTATGCAATTCATTAAAGGCATAGTCCCTAAAATCCGCATTGCAATATGTACGTTACAATAAACCATTCTGGTCTGTTGATGTATACCCTATAAGGCAAGTAATCGAATGTATTATATATGTCTTGACAGAGTCACAACCCCTTGTTGCATTTAGCATGTTGCATGCATATTCTCTAGATGTTGTCTGTCTGTAAAATGCTTTGTTATTTTCTTCCGGCTTTTGCTTCGTACAATATGAATAGTTGACTTGAATATCACCATGCCTTACAATAACAGTATCGTCTGATCTCTCTATTTACCAAGAAATCCCCGAGTTAGATTTTAGGTTTTCTTTTCAGGACGAATAGAATCTAGACATGGTCATATAATATACCTACCCAGTATGAAAACAAACTTTTACAACTGATTTATAATTATCATAATCATTATAATCATTGGACCGTGGAGAGGCTATGTTGATTGCAGGAATTATCAATGTGATGTGTCTGGCTGACTTGCATTGCATATATATTTATAAATGCATTTTGTTATGGGTGCCATAAGCTCTCACGTTTGACCGACTATACGGTGTGAACATAAAATTCATTCTCAAATGCTGTAATTCAATACTAACATTGAAAACCGTGTGTAGCAAATCACATTATACCATTTTAGTTGGTGATGTTATTTCAACTTTGACAGATATATATATATATATATATATATATATATATACATACAATCAATTATGGTGATAGGGTTTCTAATTCACTTCTTCAAGAATGTAAGAATTCAAAGAATGTAAATTTATACCATATTATTATCAGCGAACGTCGTGATAGGTGAGAGCTTTGTCGATTTTGAGAGCTGATGGCATCTTGATGGCATCGAGTCATGCATGACTGAGTCGTTTTATGTGTTTTGCAGGCTGCCTGAGCCCGCGTACCACCCATCACAACTCACGAGCCTCTCGCCTGTTTCACGCGCTTACTAACATCTTTCACAGAGTGTTTCTGCCCTCCGCCATCTTTTGTTTGTTTGCTGTGCCACTAGCTTTAGTTTATCGAATGCATCACGTTTCTATATGTGAAAGCATGTTTCAAATGTTTATTCTCAGTTGACAGTCTTGTATTTACTTCTCAAATGATGTTGACGATACCATGTCCTGTCTGGTCTAACAGGTATTAGGTTCTTAGTTGACAGTGATAGTACTATCACCTGTCTCGTATGAAATATATTTGGTTTTCAGTGGACATAGCCAGTACAGTGGCCCATCTCGTCTGACCAGTATTTGATTCTCAATTGACATTCAGAGTACAGTCGCCTGTCTTGTCTGACAGGTATTTGGTTCTCATTTGACATTGAGAGTACAGTCGCCTGTCTTGTCTGACAGGTATTTGGTTCTCATTTGACATTGAGAGTACAGTCGCCTGTCTTGGTATCGACAGTACTATCACCGGTCTTATGTGAAAAGTATTTCGTTCTCAGTTGACAGAGCCAGGACAGTGGTCTGTCTTGTCTGACGGGTATTTGCTTCTCAAATCTCAATTCATATGGACAGTACACTGACATCACTATTTACACTGCGCCACCAGTTTCTGCAGTTTCGGTCTTCATTAGCCAATGGTCATGGAGTTGTCATCGGTAAATGTGATGTCTAGAAGACGAGCTTTCTACAGGTGAGCGGAGCATCTTTAGAGGATGGGAACTTGGTCACTAACGATTATTAGAAAGTCATATCACCTGAATTAATGTCAATGGAGAGGTATTTTAAACTTTACTTTTTTCCTGAATGAAAAGAGATTATATCAAGTTCCAATCGCAAGTTCTAAGCTCACGGATGTATATCCAATGTTGATTTATATCCATAAAATAGAGTTACAGAGCTTTTGTATAAAATTCGCTCTTTTTAACTGTAAACACCCACGATTCACATTTTATATATTTAATGAGCTATTTATGGGAGCCGTTTGGAACCACAATTCTTAAAATATTGTTATTTCGAAGCTGCATACTTGTAAAATGCTAGTTAGATTTTTCGTTGTTGTCAGATTTATAGAGTAGACGTTATCATGACAGTGTTTCGTTTGCTTCATATTTCTACAGCTGTTAGTGTATACTATTTACTAATAAATTATATCATTTATCTTAACAATTGTTGTCGTTTGAGTTCATACTTGGGCATATTTTTAGTTTCTACGATCCGATTCGAGTTTAAAATTTGTTAAACAGCTAGCGTTTAAATAAGCAAAGACACGAAACTAAATACAGACGTTTGTGCAAGCATGAAAACAATTCAGTTTAGGGTCATGGTTTGGACTAAGTGGGATTTAGGGGGTAGGGCAACTTAGTCACCCAGTTTTGCCACTTACAAAATCTCATTTAAGTCTTTGTAGATTTTAAACTCCCATGAACCGGAAGATGGCGGGTTGAAATCCCGGGCAAGACCGATAGTGTTTTTCCATCGTATTCTTGAGTAAGTTTCTTCATCCTGATTGCTTTGGTTGACTTAGATATATGTGAAATCTACCCGTGGCAACATGGATTAATAAGCACTGCGAAGGTACATTTGTAAAGGGCTTGCGGGCACGTGTTAAAGAGCTACCTTCTCCAACAATTTATTGTAAACTGTAATTTGGAAAGTATGGAATGAAAACGTACTTCTTATCTCAGATCACGCGACAACCATTACACGAAGTGAAGCTATGACAAACGTTAGTGCCAGTGGTGTAGGGGTTATAAGCGCTGCCTTTCATGCGAGAGGTTGTGAGTTCGAACCAGCAAAAACCAGGGATTTTTCCTGCGCCTTCCACAATAGGTAATGAGCGAAATTTTCGTGCTTGAATATTGAGAAAGATTTGTTGTGGAATGGTTTATTATAAAAATATAGGGATGTAATTAGGCGATGTTGTATGTGCGACTGACATTTAATTATAAAGTAGCACCAAAACCTCGCCTTTACCTTTACTTCTAAACATCAGATTAATAACCTGCCACTGACCACCTGTCATATCTTTGCTGGTCAGACAACACTGACCATATGCAGCTCCGTATGCCTATTTTGTTTATACAGGTACAGTCGGGAACCATATAATCGAAAGGGATACTATACAAGAAAGTACAAAAAAGGACCAAACTATGCGAAATCTGCACGTTTGTGTTTATATTGATATAAATTGTATTTATACAAGTCATGTGATAAAAAAGACAATAACCTAATGAAAATGCCTAGCATAAACTCTATAATAGTACATTACCATATCGTAGACAATGTGCAATGAAAATGAATGCACTGAGGTCAAAAGGAGAATGTTTAACAGCAGGGTGGCTGTCGTGAGTGGCTGGACTGTGGTAGTTCCCGATTTCATGAATTTTGATAATAACACTCGCGTTAGTCGAAGTTATAGTAATGTATAATTATAGCGGATCCGTATCGCATGAAAAAATAATACTTAACCTGCGGATTATAGGGCTAACAAAGGGTGAATGATACACGGCATAAATATTTATGAAAATTAAATTTACAGTATCATGTGTTGCAGATTAAAGTCGTTTCATTTAGCTTTATCGATAACAGATTATCAAATAACCTAAAGCTGTTACTATAATTGTATGTGAGAGTAGCTCTCTTCACTAAGGGAATCTGACAGTTAAATATACAATTAAGTTAAAATAAATATACATGTATATGAATAAATAAATAAATATAAAAAATACGATTGTATAAATACAAGTAAACCTGTGGGTATAGTTGAACTGTACGATCATATAGCAATCTTCTTCGGTGTGTAGTTACAGTGGAACTCCATCATCATTTTAACGTCGTCGTCCGTTAGGGCTGTCTTGTCGCCATTCACGCCGTTTACCGATTTCACCCGGAAGCGAGCGTTCGAATACGGGTCCGCCGTGACGGTGGTTAAAAATCGATTCGGGTTATCCACGTCGACGCGGGTAGAGATTCCGGGTTTATCCGAATCGCCGGCGGGGCGTTTGATCCCGGGCATTCGCGCGTGCGGCGGTACGGGCGGCGTTATGCGTTTTATCGGCGCCAGTTCGTCCGGTTTATATACCGGGGGTCCCGTCGTGGTCTCGACCGATGCTTTAGAAACGATTTCCACGCCGCCACCGCCGTCGCTGACTTCCGGCTTCTCGCCCGATTCCGGCTTCTCGCCCGGTTGCGGCTTCTCGCCCGGTTCCGGCGTCGCTAGAGCCGCGAGGATTTCCGCGTGAGTAACTTGCATAAAAGCGTCGCAAAATCGCCGCCCGTCGGTCATCAAGCTAACGTCGGCGACGCCCGCTTCCGTCTTTCGGGTGAACGCGGGGAACGGCGCGGTGGACGCGTCGATGAGGTTCCCGCCGGTGCCGTACGCCATGGCGTTGTCGAGTTTCTCCTGGATGTTGACGAACTGATCTTTGCCCATGTAGTCGGTCAGGCCGATCTCCCACGACTGCTGATGGGTTGGCGGCTCGGTCAACTGTTTTTGATCTACAGAAACGGGCAGCGGAGTCTGGCTAGAGAGACTGAGCGCAAACTGACGCTGAAGAGATTACAACGCGAGATTATCAAGTAATGTAATTTCCTCGATCTAAGTCTACTTATAAGCCTAGCTGTCAGACACTTTACTTAAGTAAAAACTCGAAATAACCCTCCCCTAACCCTTTAATACAATCGTCAATCTATTTATAGGCCTAGGCTATCTACAATTATCTATATATTCGCTATGCATGTCACGGAGATCAATGATGGATAACTAAGACAAAAAAAAGATGCTGTAAAAATGGACATATATTAGAAATGAGAAGTGAGTACGATAGAGAGGACAAATTTGAAAAAAGGTGGTTGAAGCTTCAGTGTAACAGGTAGGCAACAAAATTGCATGGCAAATTACCTCGATAGAGAAATGACTCCCGAAGAATATATGACTACTGCTGATTTTATGGTGGGCAAATTAAACTGGTAGAACAGTCTCAGAAAATTTATATGAACTATCATGAAGCGACATGTTTGGTGGGCCATACTTGGCCCTTTACAAAGATAGCTTACAAGCTGTTGTGATGACGATGTCGCTGAAATAGTCTCACTTAATATGTTGGAAAAGTGCAACAACGACTCTGGTCTGATCAGGCAGTTGACCTCGATGTGACAGGTTCCGAATATCGCCAGACTAGTCGGCTAATAACGCGTGAACTGCGACGGATCAGGGTAGATAAACATAGGCAAACTACGCACGAGCTCCGACGTGAACTTCGGGAGGATGAACTGAGAAAAGAGTCTCCACCACTTCTCGAGGTATTCGCGAGAGTGCGCCGTTTCGCTCATCACCGTGAGCTGGTTCGTTTCCAGGTCGTACACGTGATGCCACGGTTTGATGGGACCGATAAAGTGGACGACTTTTACGTCGCCTCGAAACCTGTCACCGGTGTCATAGCAACTTATGACAGCGACGTTTCAGCTATTGGACAATATAGCAACGTAATTTTATAACAATATAACAATAGTGGTTCATAAATAACAATAGATATACAAACAAAAACCACTTGTCTTCCTTCTATGATGCGGTATACTTCTGGGAGTAGGTATTCTACCGTTTCTATTAATATATTTCATTGTTCTTCCCCTCTACTATCGAGAAGTGCACGGGAAAAAACTTGACTCTCGTGGGACTTAAACCTCAACCTCAATGTAAGCAGTCTGGTGCTCTACCAATTATGTTACCTCTACTATTTCTAGAGCTGGAGCGTGATAAGGTATTGTTCATATGTAAAAGATCACCTATAATTATCTTTATCCTGGTTTTTTGAACTGTACACTCAGTGCTGAGATAAAAGTAAGAGAGTCTTAGTGTAAAATGATGAGTTCATCATGGCATCAAAAGGGTAGAAGAATCAAATACATGTATAGGAACAAACATCAAATAGCATTAAAAAGATCTGCTAAGTCAAAAGTTGCAACAAGCCCGTTTCCCCTAATATCATGAATACTTCACGCTGAAATCCCTATCTACCTATGTATTTGAATATTGTAGGTAATAAAGATGGACTATGTATGTAAATGATAATACTACTAGTATCTATGTTACTGGGTGTAGGCGGGCAGGTAGCTGTAGAAGGCATGGGCGACAACGTTGTACGTGAAGGGCAGGTGACGATCTATGTTTGTACGAGACCAATCACGGAAGAACATATTTAGTAGGCCTTGGTCACCACCTGCAGAATAAACATGGGAATTTTCTATAAATAATTCTAAATATTTATAGATTACTTCTGATATTGGCCAAGGGATGCAATGATGAAGTGAAGAAGAATACACAGAGGATTTGTAAACGGAATCCCAACTATAAAATTGAGCTTGGCCAGCAAATTTTCGTGCGAAAATCAAAATTCTATCAATAAGACTGTACCAAGTATCTACCTCAATCACGTTGTTTTCCAAATGGAGTTTCACAAGTCTATGGGGAGGGGGGACAGCAGGTCTGTAACTAGCGGGCAATCCTTCGCGACGCGATTTTACTTTCTCTTTGCATATTCAGCAATGTTGCCAACACTAAATTCCAGCGGGCCTAAGTACCTTAAGCAATAGATAATACCTGGGATTCAAGCCATCCACCTTCGATGTTATTCTAAATAATCGGCTCTCACAGATTCAACAGGAGACATATGTAGACTTGCTCTTGCCCCCTCCTCTCCCAGGTGTCTGGATGCGGTGGTGTAAATGGACGATGGTCCACTATCTGCCCAGACTCGGTGTTTTACTGATCCTTACAACTGAAGCTAATCTAATTGTCATGTTTTATATAGGTTGCCAAGACGACAGGGTGATCTCCAGTGTATTTTCACATGCATACATATAAATACTGAACGTACTCAATCATAGCAAAACAATACATGTGGCTCACTTCCCCACCTCTCAACAACCTTGAGTAGTATTGCACGACAGTTAAATTTGACCGAAACAATGACACGAAACGGTAGATAACCCTAACCATCAAAACTGCCGGAGGAGAGGGCCAGCTGAAGAAGCGATTCATAAGTCGTCTCCGACGGTGTGTATACAAACACTCCCGAGTTGAAACAGTCGGGCCATCCGGCATCGGGCGCTGCCGATATCTCGTCGCGTGAAAACAACTCGTCGACACACTTCAACACCTGCAGGTCACGCGTGACGCGTAATGAGTGGTGGGAGCACTGGACTCGTCAGCAAAAGGTCGCGGGATCGAACCTGCTCGACGCGATTTTTCTGCTATGATTCTCAGCAAGTCATTTATCCCTGAGAGTAAAATGATAAACCCGTCTCTGTAATGGTTTCACGCTTGATATCATCTTGAACGGGTGACATGCCAGTGTCAAAGGTATTGTATCTGTGCTACATAGCTGTCTGTAAATGGTATACTGAGACTTTTTACATTTCGTATGCAAGAAATCGCGGTAGGCATTGAGCGGTGCTGGTAAAGGTGCTGGTAAACAGCATAGATATACGACGTACGATGTTGGGTGTGAAAAGTGCAGTGGTTTTTTGATTCACTTTCATTATAATAATACAGTAATAATACAAGCAACTTGAAGAGCACTCATGCACACTATAGCAGCTATACAGCAGAAAAATAAAATAAAATAGTGAGCTACACTGATCAAGTATCGTCACAGAATCTGTTTTTTATCAGCGCATCATTCCTAATAGTTAAAATTTTTGAAACGCACAGAAAAACTTATTGATAGAACCACAACGGCTACCCCTATTAATTCTACATCAAAACCCCGAGTAATCTAAAAACAAATCCTCGCTACAGCCAGTAAGTGGGATTGCCAACAAAAATCTAAACAGAAAGGCACAGAAAAAAACCTGTACTTCTAATGGGACCTCTCAGTTGGTAGAGCACCTGACCGGTTATCTGGAGGTCGTACGTTTGTGTCCCATCAAAGGTACAGGTTTTTTCTGTGCATTTTCAGCTATTCGAGGAACTACATTGGGCTACCCACATCAACATAATAAAAATCTTATCATTAATTTGTCTATTTTAAACTTTGAATGACACTTTCCCGAAAATCGTTAATAAATATCTGGGTCGGGTTTGTCACTAACAGACACCGGCAAAAACAGCACCCTTTCTTTTGGCGGACTAAGGCTACTCACAACAAATGTGCTTGATAGTTTTTGAATGCGACTGAGCTAATTTAACAAGACCCATCAATGTTGATCGCCACGTCAGCACCAGTGGTGCAGTATATACAAGCGAGGTTTGTCATGCGACAGGTTGTCCCTTCAACTCCACATACAACAGAGAATTTCACCGTGCTTTCCGTCATGTGAAACGAGCAAAATGTTCGCGCGAAAATATTTAGAAAAAATGCAACGAAGTTGGTTCTGTGTAAATTATTATTATTATTATTTAGCGTGGCTTTCCTTATGCAATACTATTTCTATATACATGCATGTTGATGCATATACATTAAATAATTTTATTGTAAGGCTATCAATAAAATAAGTGGCACTGACATTTACTACCATTGATAAAGTAGCGATGAAACTCGTATTTTCTCATTTTACTGTACGCCGTTGCTATGACATGGATTGATGCGTGAACTCACCATCGTATCCGCGTCCATAAACACGCATTTCGTGTAATTCGTCATCAACCAGCAGTTAATCTTGGTGAGGGTGATTCCCAGTTCGGGGCGGCCGAGCATATTGAGGTGTGGCATATCGGACGAATCGATGATCTTCACTTCCTTCACCAGGTTGAAATAGATCTGTAACTGCTGCCTACAGACACGCACGAGAGAGTATCGACCTCGTCATACACTTAAACACTCAGCTATGCTCTGATCCGCTATTCAGTTTTTTTTTACTGTGGACCACCCTGTGAGCAAGCATGCATGGAGTGGGGGGAGGGTATATAAATGCCTAATATTTATTATTTTATTTATTTATTTGAATTTACCTTCACACGTCCTATTAACCCTTAGCACTCTGTTATCAGATAAGTGTCTTACTATAGCAATGTGATGTGAAGTTGTCAGTGTGGTGAGGGTTAACGCCAGTGATTCCAGTAATTAAATGAGAAATGACTCATTGTATCTCCATAACCTCGATGTTTTCTCCACCATTCTCCTGTTCCAGTATATATTCTGTTGGTGTCACCACCCCTACTCATTTGCACCTGATGAAGTATACTTGTATACGAAAGCTTGTGCTAATCATAATCTTAATTAGTCAATAATGTGTTACCTTCACTTTTCGTATTATACGATATGGCTAATATGGCAACCCACATCTCTTTGGAAAAGATAATTAAAATGACTTAAATTAACAAATTTAACAAACATTCCCAGTCATGTTAGACTCTCTCAAATTTTTTTCCACTGTACCGATGTGCTATACACTGCTGAAAGTAAGATTGCAGAGAAAACTGCAACAATGGCAATCGTTGTCGAAACATGACTAATCAAATTTCATTTGGCTTCTGGCCATTAAGTCACTACTAAACAATGTATATGGTCAATATAGGTCATTATAAACAGTTTATCGACAGTAGGCGTACTACACTGAGTTCAATGACACACTGAATTCTATATTAACCAACAGTGTCTCATATGACAAATTTTGTAAGAGATGTAGCAGGTAATATAAACTTGTAGTTTATACACTATCTAATATCAAATATGCATAAACTGGTATATGTTTTGTTTAATTGTAAGTTGTGTGAATTATTGAGAACAATTAATTACAGTAAACAATTGACAGACTTATATGATATTTATTTTCAGGAGGGTATGTATAATTCATAAAAATCACATGTACAATAAAAAAGTTGATGTAGATGTATTTATATTTATATATAGTTTATTATTAATTGTTATAGATATCTGCATATTACGTTGGTACGATACAGATCAAAAACCAGTGTATTCTCAAAAGGTGAAAAAGGGAAATGGCAAGGTTTTAGTGTTACTTTATAATTATATTTAATAATCAAAATGGCTAAGACTTTGTAACGCAGTTCCATCTGGAGGTCGTGAATTCTGATCCTGATGAAATCAAGATATTTCCAGAGTCTGTCTCTCCTGCTATTTACTGATCTAGTATTATTTTAATGTTCGCGAGGCTGTCTTCTAAACCTTTATGTCTTAAGTGTCATCTAGAGGATGAGACCTGGTACATCATGTGGTAATATACCCTGCATATCAAATCGCGATACATTTTTTGCGCTCCATTACCTATCAACAATATCATCAATGACTATCAACCTTACCAACGGTCTAATTAAAACTTTAGCCAATTATCAATTACTATTCAACACCAGGCGATTAAATGAACTAACACAGAGAACACAAATATAAAAACATACTGTAACTAATATGTAATCCAAAACCACAACACCAAGGCTAGTTTTTTAAAGGGCCACCTATGGCCTCCACAATCATCGTGACAATGATTACCTACTAATACTTTATTTGCCAACTAACTATGGCTCTAAAGTAGATTCACGTAAAATATATCACATACAGCATTGGCCGACTGACACCTGATGTTACCATGACAGCAAGCTCTTTCCTTGTCCCACTTACTCTCAGGGATTTGGCCAGAACAAGACATCCCACACTGTATTCATCATTCGTAGCTAGGGTTACATAGGCCTCTGCGGAAAAAACATAGAACTCGAACTGAAAATGATTATTCAACACATTAATATTATCTATACTTATATATTATACTGATAAAACAGCTGTCTGGCTCTGCACGCAGCAGGCTATGTCGCAGCGATACGCAGAATACCAAAGATGTCAGTGCAATAACCCACGAATGTATCTGCAAGTTCAATATGTATATTTACCAGACATTCCGCTTTTTGCGTATACTTCAATTAATTCAAATTTTCAAAATATTGGATCAATCATGAACATTTCTCGCCCGTTGTCTGCTTACGTCGTCTGCTACGTGTACGCCACCCGAGTGACCGCCATTTAAACCTTATCGGAACGAAGACAATTTTCCTATTAACCAATGAAATTGAAGCTCGACTGAAAAACCTCCAGCGGGTCGATTTAAAACAGTAAATATCATACGAATTATCATCAAAATCACAATATATGAGTCGTCGTTAGACTATTCAATCTCAGTAGCTTTTGTTATATGCAATGTCCTAAGTCTCCTATTTTATTTAATCATCTAAGGTGTTTTCAAGTCACTCTTAGCTATTCCCGCATTTTGACTTCTATAGGTATAACTGTATTGTTTTATTGTGCCAGTGCAACCTTAACAAATCTGTAATCAGGTAGCCTAAGGAAATTTCCGATGCAATTCAACCGCCAATATCTCTTATTCTTACTTCATTGTCAGTTTTTCTGTGTATTCATATAATTAGATGGTATTCAATATTAACATATCGTCTATGTCATCTTGTCCTAGCTGCGACGACCGGCCCAAAATGCTTCCAGGTTGTGCCAATGGTGTCTGCCTTGGCGTCTCAATGTTGCGTCTGTCGTCACTCATGCCCAACCATTCTTTGCTACCAGTCATCCATACTCACGTAGGTCGTCCTCTTTTTCTGTTTCCATCTACCATTCCTTCTAACAACTCCTCTTGTAACCTCTCTCCTCCCACCACATTGCCAAATATCTAAACTTTAAATTTTTTATTGTATTTACCAAATCCACTCTAGCTTCCGCCAGCTTCAACACTACCTCTATTAGTCTTGATGTAATTAACTTTTAACATCCCCATATAGTCCCACATCTCAAATTCCTCTATCCTCTTCCACGTATTTTCTTTCAATGTCCTGGTCTCACTTGTACATAATGTAAAATTTAAACTTTCGCTTCCTCGTTGTCAGTCACAACATATCTTTCATATTGATGAAGTTCCCTCTAGCTATCACAGTCCTTCTTCTGATCTCGCTGTCACACCTTCAAACCTCCGTGACGAAATGACGCAAGTACACAAACTTTTTAACCTTTTCCAAACTTTCATTCTTCACTTTGATCTCTATGTTAACTCTTTTACTATTTTTCAATAACTGCCATTGCCTGTGTCTTTTAAACATTCTTTTTAAATCCTAGTTACAAGATGCTTTCAGCTACTGTGTCCACAATTTTCTGCAGTCCTTCTTTACTCTCAGCAACTAGAGCTGTATCATCTGCGTATCGTAAGTTTGATATAATTTATTCAACTTATAACCACTCCTCTTCTGTTATCTGCCGTTTTGAAGATACTTTCCATTTACTTGATGAACAACTTGATGTAGTACTCCCGAATTACGATGCTAAAAAAATAATTTTCGATATAATCCGGTTTATCCGTTGCTCCTAGCGACATAAACAAAATGGCTGACGTGCGGACGTCTTAGTCGTACTTGTTTACTAGTCGCCTATTTCAAAGTTACATCATGGCTAAAAATAGTCATTCGCATTGGGTTGAAGAACTTTTCCCACCTTCCTTTGACATTAATGACGTCGCGATCGAAGAGGAAACTAAATCGTTGTTAGATAAAATAGACATCCGCGATGTCGAAGCGCTCAAAGCATTATATGAAAGAATTAATTCAGCTGTAAACTGCACTACGCGACGTACGTTATTATTATTATTTGATTCCACAACATATTACCCTATTTATGACTGACTTAAGGAATGAGAATGCTTTATTATATTGGGATATGAATTTTTATTAACTTTATAATCACTCAATATAATTGTATTCCCATAAATCACTTGTCTCTAGTTTTATCTGTACGCCATCTACAATGGGGTCCGGGAGATTAGCCGCCCTTCCTTGTTTTGACATTCTACGCGGAAGTGATTTACTGCCTGTGTATGCTATTTATCTTTCATCGTGTAAAAGAGATAAAATTAACAGTAAAAATGCAGGTATGAGTTAAAGAGGCTACAAGACATCGGGCAGCAAAAAAGATCGCTCTCTCTCTCTTGGTTATCGTAATGACCGTAAGCAGCTAGAGCAGTGGTAAAAGCGTTTGGCTTTGAATCCATTGGTCCCCGCTTCAATTCCTGCTCTAACCAGTATACTACCTGTGGTGTTTTTCAGGCTGAAATGCTTTATAAACACCTTTGCCCATGGGGGTCTGGGTAGCCCTTGCAGTGTGGTTCCTTCTGACGTTTGCTATGCTTCAGAAGCTCGAGATATGGTCTCTATGTCTCTCACCTGCCCTCTACGTCATCATCTCATTGTAAATAACCATTGACCCTTCATAGACTTGGCGAAGTGTGTGATATATGTAGCCTGTATGTAGACATTGGGAACCAGGTGTTTCCCCCAACCCCTTATAAGTGAGGCTAATCAAATTGTCATGTTAACCACATTAATAGGCTAGCTTTTTAAAGGGTCAAGGATGGCCCATGCAACGATTACTTCGGTAATCAGCCCATAAATATATACATACATGTTGTAATGACGGCAAAAATATATTGGTTATGGTAGGACAAATATCAGCGTGAATAAATTTAGTATTATTGCAAAATACCTCTAATTTTCATTCGATGTTATATTTCGTGGCTGTATTAGACATTGAATAATACTGTAAATAGTTATTATAATTGTGATAATACGAGATAGGTGAAATAAAATTGCCCTGGGTCATATGAATGCTCTAGTCACTTGACTCGTTTCCCTCGTTTTGTTTATTGAAGCGTTTTGTCGCTAACAATAATTGAATAACCTGAGTATCATCAACGTAAATGTCAAACTGCAAAAATAACTTCCGGGTGGATTGTCAAAATAGCGCCCCCTACTGGAGAAAATACTCTCGGACCCCATTGTTTCATGAATGTCTTTTGCTGATTTTCACCTGTGCACCTTGCTTCTTATCTTTGCATAAATCTCAGCTCCTCTCACTTTAATCATTACCTTCTATCCAAGTCATCTCACCCATTATTCTATACCAATCAATAGCCGTTATACATTTTAACTATAACATAGCTATTAATACACGGTCACTAATGTGTTATGCATTAATGAAGCGTTAGTTATTATCATTGGGGCTAATTAATGCAAAATCTACACGCCCCATGCAAAAATTGTTATAGTCAACCCATTTATACATGTCTATACATAACACCTTGCCAAGAAATATGCAATTCATTCGATAAGCCTGACCAAACAAATGCGAAGGCTCATTCATAAATGAATTCAATTAGGCTCAAAAGGGATTACCCTTGCATCTTATAATACTTTAAAAGACTAATACTGGTACTATACATAGATCTTGTTAATTATTTTAACCCGTCCAGTTAGATTGTTTTATTTGACATGTCTTCGGTACAAATATGTACAGGTTCTACTTTGCTGTATTAATGGACAATCATACAATTTTTGCGCACAACTCGTTAAATAAACACATTCATCCACAGAATGCCAACCAATGAGCTGACTCTGTGGAGAGACAGAAGTGCTGGCTAATTGGCTCTAGCTAGTAATGTAAATGAAAACATCTTATGATTTTCAGTGTCTGGCTGCGAACTATATGAACAGACATCAGTGGCTCTATACGACATTAAATGACTAGGGAGGAATTAAAAATTTCAATGACTAGATCACTTACATAAGAGTTATCAAATTCATATATCATCTTGTGTCTTTATTTCAGCTGGATATCAGAAAAGCACCAGTAAAGGTGAGGGAAAGCTACCAGAACAAACTCAATCAGTCTGGTCTCTGGATGATGTGGAAATATTACGAGAATCCACAAGAAATGTGTCTGCAGAAAATGAGCAAACTGTAGATGAGCAAAATACTCATAAACGGGAGGAGCTACCAGAACAAATTCAATCAGTCTGGTCTCAGGAAGAACTTGAATTATTGCGAGAATCTACAAGAAATGTGAATTTAGAAAACAGACAGCTAAAGGCAAGGCTTAAATGCTACGAGTTAGAGACCAAAACCTTGAAGGATGAACTAATGAAATTACAGCAGAAAAATGAAGAGGTTATAAGTGGCTTCAGAGACGTAAGTGCTGCAAATGAGCGTCTGCATATCCAAAATGATTCTCAGAGCAAGGAAATAGATTCGATGCGTCAAGAGAATCGGCGTTTAGTTGAAAATGTTAAGCAGTTGAAAGAGGATAGTATATATAAGAATAACAAGTTCCTGAAATTGAGTAAGAAATACGGAAAATTGAAAATCAAATCACAAAGGTTAATATTAGAGGCAAAGGAATTTAGAAGTCTGTTGGAAAATGAAAAGCAGTTATTGACTGATAATTTAGTGACTTTGTACGAGAAGAAAATTGGAGAATTACAGTGTAATATGGATACGGTGAAAGAAGAGTTTGAGTCACAGCAGCGAGTGTATAGTGTGACAAAGAAAGGACTGGAGCAACTACAATTGCATTTTGCTGACATGAAATGCCAAGGTCGGAGTGATGGCGATTTTGCTATTTCGCTTTAATGTACCACCATAATTTTAAACAAGGGAAAAGGCGAGGTTTTGGTGCTACTTTATAATTAAATGTCAGTCGCACGTACAATATTGCCGCCTTGTTATATCCTCAAGGCTTTTTGAATTTCCTGTATTATTATGTGAATTTCTCGTATCATTATGTGAATTTCTTGTCTTATTTAGGCGCCTTAGAGACATACTAGTTATTAGGGCGCCTCCAAAACAAATGGATTATTATTATTAGAAGATATTATTATTATAAGATATTTATATAATAACCCATTCCACGACCGATCTTTCTCAATAATCAAGCACTAAAATCTCGCTCATTTCCTTTTGTGGAAGGCACGGGAAATAATCCTTAACTTGTGCTGATTCAAACTCGCAACCTCTCGCATGAAAGGCAGCGCTTTTAACTGCTACGACACTGGCGCCAATAAATTTTTAAAATATCTGTGTATAAAATACAGTAACGTACCCTAAACCTGGTCTTGGTGTCAAAAAAGCAGATTTTCTCACTGCCTCAATGGGTTAACTAATGTCAGGTGGCACTTAGCGTAATCGTTACGTCGTTGGACACGAATCCATAACACTGGATCAATTCCTGCTATAGCCAGTATACCTGTTGCATTTTTTAGGCAAAAAGCACGTAAAATTTAAACTGCCTATGAGGATCTGTGTGATGGTAATTAGGATAGCCAATGTGGTTCGATAAATAGCTGCAGAAAATGCACAGGAAAACCTATACCCCTGATGGGACTCGAACCCACGACCCCCAGATAACCGGTCTGGTGCTCTACCAACTGACTTACTGAGGGATATCTGAGCGAATCTATGTACTCTGTATATGGTTAACACGATTTTTTTCTACAATTTACAACTATTTTATTTGGACTGCGTTGTAGCTATCAGAAATGTGCTGAATAATAAATAATTTTCCTTATCAACAATGGAAGGGTGCTCAAAGAGTTACCAACAATTGTTCGGCTGAGTCGTTTAGTTGACCATGTTGCACAGAAATGGCGAGATTTTAGTGTTAACTATAATAACTTGATTACTGTTACGACACATCCTCAACACGACCGTCCCTCTCGCAGTCTCAATCTTGCCCAGCAAGACGCTCAGTCTTGTGGTAATAAAGCCACTGTGATCAACGAAGTCCTCGCTGAACGTGACATCGACTTCATTTTTATCAATACTTGGTTGACTACACTTGGTTGAGGAATGATGGTGTAAACGGGACAGTCATTCACGATCTTCTCCCGCCCAACTATGTGATTGTTAGCGTGCCTCGTGCTACTGACACTATTGGCGCCGGCAATGCTGTTGTTTTCAGAGTTTTTCCGTCGCTCACATACACGATTATGTTGACGCATTCTCCAGTTTTGAATTTATCGAGGTATCGATGGTAACCTCCTGATTGCCTATTCATACTATCTGAATCTCTCGGTAACTATCTGAATCTATCGGCTTCAAGAGGTTCCAGTCAGCGTTTTCTTTGACGAACTTCAAAGTCTCATCGTCTGTCGTTATACCACTTGCAGTAACTTAATCCTCATTGGCGAAGTCAACACACATATGGACGTATGTGATGATCGCGATACAGTCAAATTCGCGGAAGTCTTGGATTCCTTTTCTTTTGATCTAGTAGTTCGTGAACCGACGCATAAACGCGGTCATACTCTGGATATTGTCACGTCTTCGTCAAAGTCCTTCTCAATCGTAATCGAATCTGTGTTGCAACTGCCCGTGCCTGATGACTTCTTGGTAATGGCTCGTCTTGATATATATTCGTTTATTAGGTAAAAATAACCATTACACAGCACATGATAATAGAATACCAAAGTAGTAGTCAAATAAAACACCGCAATGAAATAACGGTAATGGCATACGATCGAGGTCAAAGTAACAGAGCTAATGTTATAACTTTTAAAACAGGACTACAATTTTGAATCAAGCTAAGTCCAAGAGCGCGTGTAACTTGTAAATATTCGTTAACATTACTGCCATTATTATATTTAAGTTGCACCGACATATATTAAGTTCGCACAGCGTTCACTCTAAAAAATACAAGAATGTTAAAATAAACAAGAATGTGATAAATAAGTTTCATTTAGGCATTAATAACAGAGTTCATATTCATTTGCGTACTTCAATGTCAACATTAGTAAATATGAGATGTATGAATTTAGAAAACTTAAACATGCATGATGATTGTAACAATTCAATGAATTTGAACATATTGGGCCTCAAATAGTAATAAGGTGTAATATACAATTTCCTGTAATTGGTATATTTAGGACAAACCAAAACCACGTGATATTCATCCTCGACATCTCGCTCGCATGAACACAGCCGGCTTAGTATCTCAAGACCACGCTCCACCGCCAGGTTGTGTGCGGGGAGCCGAAGTCTTTTGTTTTCCACTACCAACTTCAAAAAGCGGCCTAGTGTTCTGTGTGTCGGGCATAAACACTGCAAGTGTCTGCCAATTGTGACGAAGTTTCTAGTTTATGTGTTGAACATTTATACAGATTAGAGTGAGTAGAGTAGATGTATCTATTGAAGGAAAAATAACGAATACACATCAGTAAATACCATTTGCCTGGGTTCAAGAGAGCGCGTGGGCAGCACCTTTACATTACTAATATAATGGCCTAAAATCGTAATAACCTATTACCAAATAATTCTTCTTATGAATAGAATTATACAATAGATACGTATCAACCTTATATTCATTAAGTATGCATAGTTACTGTAATTTACCTACATATGCACGATTTCTATTAGTGACAAAAGTTATTCATCATTTTCTTGAAACAAGATACTTTTATTAGACGTCAATCGCTTGCATGTTGTAAATTGTTATTTATTCTTTAAATCTTAATGATCATAATTTTTAACTTGAAATCAAATTAAGTGATAAGAGTATCATAACGAGTATTAATTACTCGCACTATAGTAAGAGGAAGCATAGCAGCGGCGATAATAATAAGAATAGACATTGTCACAGATAATTAGTATCGTGTAAAGCCGCCTTATAATTTTGTTGGCACAAGCCGTGTTCCGACGACTTTTGAAT
>WURV02003031.1:0-24379 GCA_011762755.2 Epimenia babai
AACAAATTCATCCCTGTCCATGTTGTTATATCAGCTTCAACAAATTCATCCCTGTCCATGTTGTTATATCAGCTTCATTCTCCGCGTCTTTATGCTTCATGAGAAAATTTGCATATTTATTACGGGGTCATATGTATGTATATTTTTATTTGCATATTTCATATATTGTGTTTATTTTTAAATTTTTCAGCTTTATTTACTATATTACAACTTTCGGCTCATTTTGGTTATATACATTATTCTCTCAGCCATGTTGCAACTGTACTTTGCAAGTTTCACATCAATCATTTTTAGTTCACCTGAGTTTATGCTCGATGAACTTTTCTGATCTGAGTTTTTCCCCTTGTCTCTCCATCCGATGTTAACATTTGCTTTAAAAATCTTCTCAAGAACTGCTCATTGCAGAGATCTAGTATTTAGCAGATATTTTCTTTGGGTTGGTCTCCTCTTGATTTGTTCATGGTATTGCCATAGCAGCTAGGGGAAGTAACTTCTGCTAATGTTCGTATTTTTTCTTAAAATATCTTTCTCCTCAAGAACCACCTAATGCAGAGATCAGCTCTTGTCTCGTTTCAGTATCGCAATTGGTATTGTCAGATCTCTTTAGCCTTTTGTCTTGTTTCAGTATCGTAATGGGTACGTCAGGTTTCTTTGGCTTCTTGTTTTTGATGTCTGGCAGTTTCTCTGTTGTCTTTTTGTTCTGATGTCAAGATGGCCCCCTTGGGCTCTTGTTTTGTCCTTTCCTCTTTTTTCCTCTCTTTTCTTCCTTTTTTTTCAGCTGAGCTCTCTTGTTAAAAAAATTCTCATATGAAATAGTATCGTAACTGGCATGGTTAATTAATGTGCTTATTTGCATGTAGACGGTTTTCTAAATGCATTCGCACCAATTTTTTCCCTACTTAGTCATGAGAAATGTTATATACACTCAATGATTGAATCATTTCGCAGGTGCTGGATGCGTACCTAAAGTTCATGGTGAAGATTGGTGTCCTACTTGGAGGTGAAGAGAATGAAACACGAACAAACATGAAGGAGATTATTGAGTTTGAGACCCGTCTTGCCAAGGTGATTTACTACAGTCTCATTCCTGTATCTCTTCTCGTGACCCTCCTACTGACACCTCTGTTACTGTCCATTGGCGGTTCCATCTTGGTTCCTTTAATAAACATTACACCATCTAGTCAATCCTTGGATCCATCATCTTGAAGTGCAACATCCCAATTCCAGCTGAACCTTTTTGTGTCTTGTCAAAATTCATTTTATATACCTTTTAATCCTTTTTTGTCTGATCAAGCTTTGTATTATGAAAAGAAATGCACAGAAAAAAAACCTGTGCCTCTGATGGGACATGAACCCACAACCTCCAGATAACCGGTCTGGTGCTCTACCAACTGACCTCCAAAGGCAAGCTTGGTCTTGCGCATTTAGGTATTTGAAAAACCATTTTTAGAACCACTAATATTTAAAGTTTTGTCATGCCAGCGATATGCACAGATATCTGTTACAAGCATGACGGACTGTAAATTGATTGGCTGATTTTTGATGATTTTTCATGTCAATATTTAACTGATATGTTTCAATATTTTATTGATATGTACATATTGTGGAATCCGTATTTGTTTACAGATCAGTCTACCATTGACTGAACGACGAGATGAGGAGAAGATGTACCACAAACTCACCGTTGCAGAACTGCGAATCTTTTCACCTTGCGTTAGTTCTATCATGATATATTCATGAATTGTTTTGACACTACCTCAGAGCCTACAAACCAGAAGGTGGATAGTTCAAATCCGGGCAATGCCATTGTGTTTTTCCGTTGTATCCTCGGGCAAGGTACCTTATCCCGATTGCTCTGGTTGACTTAGCCATAAATAAGTACCGGTGAAATTTCTTTGTGGCAACACAAATTAATATGCACTGGGAAAGTGAATTTGCAAGTTGCTTATCAGCGCCCGTTATAGAGCTGCCAACCCCTCTTTGAGTCCTAGCAAAGTGTCATTTGCCAAGCTGCGCAGGCGACTTTACAGTGCGGGATGTAACTGCCTAATTTACTGTTTTTTTACCAGTGCCATCGACATTGTGGACATCATAGTTTGGAATAGCCTCATTTAGTTGTATATAACTGTATGAATTACGTATAGAATAGGAAGCCGTATTGGTCTTAATTTAAGTACGAAAAAATAAGGGTAACACCTTTTGAATTATGTATGAATTACCTGTCAACAAACGGCAAGTTTCTGCTTTTCCTTTAACTAAATGTCTTTGACTCAGACACTATCACTGACCTCAAGAATAGCGCCCATTCAGTTAATTCGTATGTGTTTTTTTGTTTTTTTATTCGCATCGGACATGTCTTTAACAGGAATCCACTGTTCTGTAGTTGGTACAGTTACATGACCGGTTTACATGTTACAGTTACATGACCAGTTACATGTACGAAACATAACGTAAGTTAAAGTTCCATAAAGAAAATTTATGCGCTACTCATTTAGATGTCAGTGCTATGATTTTTGTCTGATTTCAGATTGACTGGTCCAACTACTTTAAAGCGCTGTTCCAGCCATTGCAGATAACAATTCTTCCATCAGAAAATGTTGTGGTTGAAGCACCACCTTTCTTTGGAAACTTGACATCTTTAATATCCGAAATGACTTCATCTCCAAATGGCAAAAAGTATGGAACTGACATTTGTCCATTATTTATATATTTTTAATTTCGTGCAGAAAACAAAAGTTTCTTTATTGAAAACTACTTTTGAGTTTATACATTGGTAAGTTCACTACATCTGCAGTTTACAAATGTATTAAGTTCTACACACAATATTCTTTACTGAAAACTATTTTAGAGCGTTATCATATGGCAGAAGTTGCCCCTGCTTTGGTCTCATTGCGAGTGCCTACCACGAGTTGGTCCACCACTGCTCTGTGTTAGCTGCCATAGTTTTGTCATAATACGAAAAGTAAAGCTTAAACCTTATTAACTAAATTTTTTCTTATTGACTAACTCAGTTGATGATTACCACAAGATTTGGTATACAAGTATACTTCATCAAGTGCAATGAGATGGTGATGCACGGAATAAATACTAGAACAAACCTGGCCGGGAAAATTGCTGAGAAAACCCAACAGAGCCGAGAAGCTAGCAACAAAGCCAGTGACAGAAGTGTGTATAAGATAAAAGAAACTAAAAAACAGAGGTCAATATATTAGAGGAATGAGGGGAAAAGTGTAAACTAAAATGATCCACAGGAGAAAAGGGAGGAAGGGTCTAGTAAAACTATGCAAAAAATATGTAGCAATTTACTAATCTTTGTTAATAGAACACCAACATGTGGGTTTTAGTTGCAGTCATGGTCTTTGTTGAGTCCTTCCGCAGTTGAACTTGTTGATGACTCAAATCTGATGATAGTTGATGCGTTTCTCTTTTGACGTTTGTCAATGATTCGTGTGATGGTATTCATTTGGTGGCCTTATGGGCCGGCTAGTGGAGTATGATGATTATTTTTTTATGGAATTTGTAGATTGTAGACGAGTAGATGATCTTGTGGCTGGCATTTTGCATTGTTTATTTCTTCGGTGATTAAAGGCGGCTTGTAATTACGCGAGATAAATGCCTGATGCAGATTGTTGAACTGTTCTTTGGCATCAGATTAGATTTGATAGGAGCGTAGGGCCTGGCTATATAGTGTAGACTTGGTAATGTGTTGTGGGTGAGAACCGAATCATAAAAATATCGATGAAGTGAGTTTACAGGCTAGGTTGAAGGAGTTGCCGTCGTAGGCATGTGTCCGCAAAGTGGGCAAAGAAAAGGTTGTCAGGATGAGCTCTCGGTGGTGTCTTGCTTATTATGAATTAATGTCAACTTCTTAGATGCTTTTGTTTAGTATTGTCTTGAGGTTTCTTCGGTAGACTACAAGATGATGCTGTGGGCTGTAGAATCCTCATTAACTACAAGCTGTTGGTTCTTGTAGGGTCCTCATTCATTATAAGCTGTGGTTTGTGGTAGAATCCTGTTAGAATTCTGTTTGACAGCTTAGCTAATAACTATACTTTAATTAAATATAATTTATTTCTCCCTCAATTATTATGACCTGAGGGTTGTATGATCCTCAATAACTCCTGAGTTGTGGATTGTTTTATCCTTAATAGCTAGAGTTGTTGGTTATGTAATCCTTAATATCTACAAGCTGTCAGTTATATAGTCCTTAATAGTTATGCACTGTGGGTTGTATGATCCTCAATAACTCCTGAGTTGTGGATTGTTTTATCCTTTATAGCTAGAGTTGTTGGTTATGTAATCCTTAATATATACAAGTTGTCAGTTATATAGTCCTTAATAGTTATGCACTGTGGGTTGTATGATCCTCAATAACTACCGAGTTGTGGGTTGTCGAATCCTAATCAACTGCAATCCTGGGTTATTTAATCCTTAATAGCTACAAGCTGTCAGTTATATAGTCCTTAACCCTAAGCACTCTGTTGTCACAGAATTGTATTACAATAGTAATGTCATATACAGATGTCAGTGTGGTAAGGGTTAATAGCTGTGCACTGTGGTTGTAGAATCCTTAATAACTACATGCTGTGGCACATCGTCAGTGCTGGCTACCAGTACCTCTCCAAACCATTCAGAGAAGCTGGCAAAATTCTCAGTGAAGCCATTTCAGGTAGCCTCACATATCTTAACTCATTCCTATCTATACAACTTAACAAAAAAGTATGAATAAAAAAATCAACAACTATACAGGGTGTATTAAAAAAGATTACGTGTATGTTTCAATTTACTTGTGTTGCAGTCGTAATGTACCTATGCCACGTTTAACTCAGATTTAAAATATTTAGTGAGACTTCTTAGACAGTTTAATGTGAATAAAATGTAAATGTCGCTATTGTTCGCTCATTGATCATTGATTCTATCTCTTCTGGACTACTGTAGCTCTCTGCTAGTTGGTGCTCCCTCGATCTCATCCACCCACTACTGTTAGTTTAGACCAGTTCAGCTCATGTGATCTGCCACCACCTGAAATTCTCTCGTATCTCCCATCGTCTGGCAGACTTACACTGGCTGTCTGTATCACAGAGGATTATATACAAAGTGCTGACCAGTTCACAACGCCATACACCATTCCGGCACTGCCTACATCAACGACATGATTTCTGGATACAAGACCAGTCACACTCTTAGGTCTACCTCTCTTTCTGTTGCAGCTACTGAGAGGTGCCCGCCCGGTTTCTATCCGTAACAGTTTTTTTATATTTGCTGGTCCTGTCATGTGGAATGCACTTTCATTAGAAACTAGAGGCACAATCACCATAAATACGTTATATAAGTTGGAAACTTATCCGTTAACTTCATTTCATGTTTAGACACGTTTTCATTTCTCTTTTTACCGTGAACCACCCTGTGAGCGTGCTTCCATAGGGTGGGGCATACAACTGCCCTATATCTTATATATTATATCCGTTAATACTATAAAAAATCCGAGAGATGGTTCATTTGAAATAACATATTGCCGTCGTTCATATGTCATAAATTTCTATACTCGATTCATATATTATGAGTTTGTAAAAAGACGACTGCCATTGAATTACGCTTAAATTTCCTTCTGTTACAATTCAGTGACCAGTTGATAAATATTATTGCCATCCTGTAATGAACTTGATATATTCGTGTCTTTCAAAGATAAAACTCAGGGTGTATTTATCTCTCTATCTCCTACCCTTATCAGTGAGTGCATGCAGTCTACTCCTTAAAGCACTATTAGGAGAAGGTATTTTCAGTGAGTCATATATTTTTTATCCAGTACCAATAAACTCGCATCTTTAAGTAAACAAATTTAGATCACATATTGATCGTTGTTCCAGCGAAAGTTCATTTAATCATAGAAATGCATCAATTGTCTATTAAAATTTTGTAACTATTCTCTTACCTCCCTGAGTGTACCGTATACGTTTACACTAAAGGGTCATCAGGCAATGAAGAGGCATGGCGAATTTGTGTGAGCAACACAGACAGTGTTTTGGGTTTCTCCCTGGGGGCGATGTTTGTTCGAGAGAGCTTCCAAGGGGATAGCAGAGTCAAGGTTACTGCATGTTCTTTTACTTAAGAATCAGTCTTTTGTGTCCTGGTAATATAATTGTGACAATTAAGAAATAATTATCTTCTATATCTTGTTGACTCATGTATTTGCATTTATGTTAAGTTATATTGACTAACAAACCTCATGGATATTTGGAAAATTAATTAATCATATTAATATAATTTTTCTATCGTATATTGTCATTTCTTTTTTATGGTAATATATTCCTGTTAGTTTTATTAGAATGACTTTGTTTATACTACTTTGACGTGATGTCATTTGTAGTGATGCTGTACTGTTTCATTATGGCCTAATAAGCCTTAGTCGTTAGTTAGAAATAGGCAGATTAACAAGGTAATCATTGTATAGGTCATTCCTGCCCTTTGCAATACCAGTCTATGTGCTTAACATGACGAACGCATAAGCCTATGTTTTAGGAGTGGGGAAAACTTGTAGTGTAAAACCCACCAAGTCTGGGCAAACAGTTGACCTTAGTCCATTCATGCTAGTGGTTCCAAATACCTACAGTCAGGCTACGTAGGTCGCCCACTACGCTACGTCTGTTAGAGTTAATGGTTGTTTACTGTGAGATGATAAGATAGCAGAGAAGTAAGCGACATAAAGACCATCCAAAGAGCATCTGAAGCACAGCTACGTTAAAGGGAAGAAGCCCTTACAGAACCACACTTATATGTATTATAATAAAACGTTGAATATTTACAATTAGTGAATGGAGATTGAGAGGAAGAATTACATGGACAATTTATAGTTTGTTAAATCATGGAAGTGAATAGGTGAGGTTATGGTCTTTAGTGCTTCTTATCAAATTTGAACTTAGTTAACAGTTATCATTCAATAACTGACAGAGACAGAAAAAGGAACAGAAAAAATATAGTAAAAAATATGGGGAGAAATATTAATATATATTTTTTTATTTCACTTTAATGAAATCATTAATTTTATTTTGAGATTAGATAGAATCAATTCAGAGCATCTCTTTCTCTTCTCAAAACACAGGAGGAGTAGTTATGCTGGTATGTGGCGGAAATGTAAGAAAAATATCTTGGTACTTAGAATGAAGAAAGCTACAAAGAATTCTGGAAACATGCGGATGATACAGCTCTTGGACACATTTCTTGGACATTTCATCGCCTAAGATGGAATGTGTGACGGCGAGATTAGAAAGATGAAGACAGCTTGAGGTAATTTCATCAAGGTGAAAGATGGTTTTGTACAAGAAGATTGAATTTTACAACAAGAAAAACAGCGTTGAAATTTTACATATCAAAATTGTTATATGCAAGTGAGACCTGGATGTTAAATGCAGAAATATGGAGGAAGATGAAGACGTTTGAGATGTAGGCCTACAGTAGAAGTTGAAAGTCAATTGCACAGAATAGGTTACAGAAAGAATTGCTGGAAAGGAATGGCACAAGGGGGGAGAGAAAAAGTGGTCAACTGAGACAGATGTAGATAAGTGATACCCAAGAATTGGTAGGAGTGATTTTACAATCTCACAGTATTTCAGCCTGTAGTCTCTATGCCATAGTGACAAGGTAACGTCAATGCGACACTGATATATTTTCATTTCTAACATTTGAAATTGTGTAGATTTTCATAAGGTAAATTAATTTTGGGCTGGTTAGATGTTGAACTGGTTGGATGTTGAACTGGTTGGATGTTGAACTGTGAATCGATGCCTAACCTTCAGGCAGAAGACATGGTGGCAAGGGTCAAGGCTGCCTTTATCTCCAATTTGCCGAAACTCTCGTGGATGGATGATGATACCATTAAAAAGGCTATTAAGAAGGTCAGTAGTGTGCAATACAATACTATCTAAATTATATAGGTATTTGGCCATTAAGTTTATTAATTTACAAACAATATCTGAAGTTTTAGTGTGTCACGATTAAGGGCAGGAGTTTATTAGCCACTACACTGATGTAAACACTAAAAAAGTGCCTTATGGCTCACTACAAAAGTATATATGACATGCTAAAAACATATTTCGTCAGGTGAATTTTCTATTTACTGACTCACACGGCTACCAATATGAGCCACACTGATGTAGATGTGTCACCACTTCTAACTTTATGTTTTGTCACCTACATCAGTGGTCTGCTAGTCACGACACAAATGTGATTTGTTGCCACCGAGGTTAAGAGTTTACTAACCACAAGTGTTGTAACGAGTACTGATACTGATACCCGGGTACTCGTGGACTACGAGCGGGTACCCGAGTACTCGTGTCACACTACTAACCACTATACTATTATAAATGTCTCGCCATGATGCAGTCGTGTGCAGTTTACTTACCATTACATGAGACAGCAGTTAGCCTGGTGGTTGCATTGCTGGACTTGACTCCAGAAGACCCTGACTCCATTCCCACTCTATCTAATACTGTATCCTATGATAGCGGCTTTTTTGCAAAAATTCCTTACACTCTGTCTGCCCATTAGGATATGGGACTCTTAGTAGCCCTTGCAGTGTGGTTATCAAAGGGCCTTTTCATCTCATGTTTTCACAATGGTCTCTCTGGCATTTACGTCTTTCTAAATTTTTCTAAGATTTCCAAGATACTTTTCAACATAAAAAAATAAAAGAAAAACTTCCATTAAAGCACTCTTTCGTAATCAGTGTCACAGTCACTATTCACTAGTCTAGTGAATCATGACTACATTGCACCACATACTTATGCGCAATATAACTTTTGAAGTGGAGCTTGAAAATAACATACCGGTCCGGGTTATAGACGTAATAGACCTCTTCAGTAATTGAGTCGCGCATATGTGTAGCCTTGTTTTGGTAGTAAAAGTCTACTACCATAACATGGCTGCCGATGGTAATCTTTCATGCTTTCTGAGTTTTTTGTCGTGAAGTTAAAAATGATTACTCTAAGAAAGCGATGATGGAGTGAAAAAATACAGCTTTTCATCATTTCTAATACAAATACTGTTTCATCACCAATTAATACCAATAGAAACGTTTATCGAAGGTGTCAATGGATTAATTTCGATTGTTGGCAATCACTCCCATCTGTAAACCTCCCATCTGTAAAACCTACCAGTAATTGTTTATCAACTATCATTTGGTGGATGAGAAAATGACGTGCATCTTAATCCTCGATAAAGCGAGCCAACACCTGGCGACTGGTGACGTAAAAGACATCCAGACAGAAGTTGATAACGCAGAGTCGTCTCTGAAGTGGGAGTTGGGGATGCATAAAATCAACCCAGGGTGCCAGGTGTCTAACTGACCTCGCTACTCACATTCACAGCTACATTCATATTGACTTTGATCACGTTATCAATAATTTCGACTCAACTGGAAACGTATTACTCTCCCTTGTTAGTTGATCATTTAAGAAGCTAATGAAATAGCAAATAATTGTAAGTGCCATAGATACCATCCAGAGACCATGAGGAAAAACCTCATGGCCACTCATACCACCATGCACTAATAGGTTTTTTAGGCGCAGGGAAAATGCCATAGGCAGAGTAGTGGCTTGACTGTGAATCAACCTAGGGTTTCTAACTCCAAGTCTGATGTTTTAGCCACTATGGTACTGTCACGGGACAGGGGGCTCATTAGGTGTGTAGCCAGCTATTCTGCGGCAACTGATGTTAGGAGTTTACTGGCAACTAGTAGTATAGGAAAATATCTGAAGCTTCCTGCATCGTGCATGAACAGTTTGTTATATACTGTTGAAATGCTTTCCTATACTTTGCCAGGCAAATGGGGTGGTGGAGATGATTGGTTACCCACAGTACATTCTCAATCAAAGCAAGCTTGACAAGGAGTATGAGAATGTGAGTCATCATCACCATCTAATATCTTATGCTAAAATGTGTTATCGATTAGGGAGTCTGCCCACAATCTGAGTCTTGTATGACAGTGTGTCACTGAATCTTATCAGTGTTTGTGTGTGTCAGTATCTGATCAGACAGTGTTTGTGTATCGCTAAATCTGCTCAGACAGTGTTTGTGTATCGCTAAATCTGCTCAGACAGTGTTTGTGTAGCACTGGAACTAATCAGTTTTGTCTTTAATTTTCTGACCAGACAGTAATCGTAAATGTCCCATCAGAACTAAAGGTTTTTTTCTGTGCATTTCTTTCCATATGACCAGACAGTGTTTGAATTAGACAGTGAATTAGCTCATGTTTGTGCGACACTGAATTAGCTCATGTTTGTGCGACACTGAATTAGCCCATGTTTGTGTGACACTGAATTAGCTCATGTTTGTGTGACACTGAATTAGTTCATGTTCATTAGACACTGAATCTGATCAGGTAATGTTTATAATAACGATAATTTTTATTCATTAGAGAATTCCAAATTAAAGAACTCTTACAGAATATAAACAGTAAGAGACTTGATAAGCTTGTGAGGAACTCAAATATTTTGTTCCTCTCATGACATTTGTAGAAATTTGTGTATCACAAAACTTTGTGACGCATTTGTTTTACTAAAATGCCCCATCGCCCATGAGCAATTAATATCATAGTTGAATGAAGTGGTAGTAAGCAAAGATGAGATGTTATATGGCTGACTCCATACAGAATCCCATCAGAGTGTGTTTGTCTGATGTGACATCTTCTGTATATCACGGAACCTGATCAGAGAGTGTTTTTGTGTTTGTGAATCTGATGAGACAATATTTTTATGTTGCTTTATCCAGACTGCTATGTATATATACTTTGATTCAGTTTATTGTCGCAGAAGATGAGTACTTCATGAACAATATGAATAACGTGGTTTTCTCCCTCAACAAGAGGCTAATGAAGCTTCGCAAAAAACCTGAGAAAAACAGGTCAGCGTTTAACGTGATGTACTTCAGCATCTTAATCATGCACTATATGAAAATGAAATGAAATTTGATTGATTTATAGTGCCCTTTTAACACATGGTTATCAAAGACACTTTAAAGCCTATGCTACTGTAGTCAGTGGGCACACAAACTATTTGCATTTGTCGTGATTTCCAACACATATGAAAATTAAAATACTGTGACACGGAGAAATTGATTGCCTATTTAGCTACAAACATTTTTCAGCAGAAATTTACGCTAATTGCTAAAAAATCTAGCATATTTTATTTTCGCGTCAATTTTCTCTGTTTTCATGTGATACAGTAGTTGACAGTATTCTGCGCTTGATCAATACTCATCAGATTGTTTCTGCTGTAATGTTCATACAAACATTCACCATTACTTCAGGAGTTGCTTTACATTGTATCAAACAAACCAGCATTTAACTAATCATGTTGCCCAGCGCGTTTTACTTTCACATTTCTGTCACGGTTTGGTTGCTATGCCAATTATGTGGGCAGTTTCACAGATGTACCCAAAATATCTTGTACAGTATGTAAGTTTTCTTGCGTTGAGTACTAGTACATGAGTAGCTTCGGACCAGAGCTCAGCTAGACCTTTGTTAATTAATTACACTATAATAATTTTATTTCATCTGACTGAAAGTGAGGCATATTGAGATCACTTTGTGCATGGTCTTGCATCATCAACCGACACTTTCAGCTGACACATGATATTGGTTTTCTTGTGTGAATATTAATAAGGTTCATTCCCATGAGTTACTGACATTATTGTAGAAAAGTCACTCTTGTGGCATTAGACTGTCAAATTATTTCTTCGGAGTTTTAGCCCAAGAACAAATCAACGATCTTCAATCTTGTTCAATTACCCAATTTTCTAGCGACGACCGAGAGTCCCATGATCGTCTGTATTCTAATAAGCTTTTTGAGTCAATTGTTTTCTTTAAGATTGTTCTTGCTCGCGTGATAATATGACTAAAATGACACGTTGCATCTGTGTAATAGCCTACACTGCGTGAGATGTCTGATGTTTTATTTATGACTCACCTCAAACATATAGCCAGTCTTTTGCGTGGTCCAAATGGTCCTCTGAACATTGTTCTCTGTTTGGAAATTTCAATTTCAGCAAGATCTTATAATTCATTTAATCTACATTTGTACATTCTAAAATACTGAGATAATCTCTCGTCTTTGTATTCTAATTCTTTAATCAAGTGGTGAAACTCTCCATATACGTGTCTTCGTCTCAGTATGTCTTGCACCCACCAACGCCTTCCACAACGGCGGTTACATAAACTCAAAAGAAGCAAGGTTACTTCTTCATCACTGGAGGAGTCGCTATTTACATCCATGTTTACTTCGCAAAAACCAAGCTAAACTATGAAATTAAATTTTTCGCCAATATTCATGTTGACGTTTGCGGCGTAGTGTGTTTACAAACGATTTCTGACATCAAATTCACGTCGTAGTGTGTTTGGGCCATTAGGAGAAGTTTACCACAGCGTAAACTTTATGGGGCGAAAATGATCTCAAATGCCTCTCTACTGCTGGACACTGATATAGTCTCTGCACTCTCACAACTCCAAACCAATCTGACTCTAAACAACACCTATACAAGTCTTGCTGATACCACTTAAAAACGAATAATATGTACAGGGTAGAAAATATCTACGGCACACATTCCACTGTACTATCTGGGTTTCTCTTTATTAGCACACCTGAGCGAACACTTCCGTAAGCTATTTTGATTGGACTGTCGTACTTCTAGACACAGTGGTATTTTATAATAATTACAAGCCTTTTAGTAACAAACTTCCAAGTTGAGTTTCACTTCTCTTTATGCACTATATAATAACCTATTGTGTGGTTATTTATATACCATACTAAATAATTGCTTATATTCGATTGCCTTTTGCCAATAAAATCCAAAACACTAAATGAAATCCTCAAACTAGCAAAACTTTTTAAATGCGACAGACAATTCAGTACCGTAGTTTGGACACCATTTCCTATCGAAATGGCTCCCAAGTGATGGAAAGTCTCGCCAAAATACCGCACACGCTACAGCTCACGAATGACAACCGTAGGCATTGAGGGCTATATAATGATAGCAAAACTATTCAGGGGAGCAACAATAATCGAAAATGACCCAGCGTTTTTACTCGCACTTGTAGTAAAAAAGACAACAACATAATTTACTTATTTAATTAATTTTTTATCAGTAATTTGGAATAAGGAGGCTACCAATGGTATTATATATTTCTAAAGCACAGATTCAAATAACTCCGAATTAGTGTGATTACCATGGCAATGGTTATGTAGGCTATTCCTGGCCCTTTTATATTGGAGGTACAAAGCAAGCTAAAAGTTTCATATAGATGGTTGTTTTATGCCGCTTGTCATTCATTTTACAATTAAGTTGAATTTCGTTTAACTGCGTGAATATTTAGAGAAAATGAGGTAACACCTTTTGAGACTAATAGAATTTATTCGTAAACAAGCTTTCGCATATATGTAATATGCTTATTCAGGCTTATCGAATGAAATTGATTTCATTCAGTGTATGCCCAATATTTTATCAATTGTTTCTTTTGTAGGTGGGATATGTCACCAACGATCATCAATGCATATTACTCAGCGTCAGAGAACAGGATAGTTTTCCCGGCTGGTATCCTGCAGTCTCCCTTTTACGATCAGACATTTCCAGCGTATGTACCACATTGTTTTGTATTTTCTGAGCATAAGCTCCGGTGAACTTTTCTGATCGGGCTTCGTCTGTCATCCGTCCGTCTATCTGCATGTCCGTCCAATGTAAACATTTTCTTAAAAAAATCTTCTGAGGAACTATTTATCATAGAGATTTGCCAATTGTGTATGAAAGCTCGTATTAACTGTTATCTAAGTGAATCATTCATTAATGTGTTACTAAACTTTACTTTTTGTATGATATATTACAGACATGGTACTCCACAACTAAATCCACTAAATCTTGAGAATTGTGACAAATTAAAGAAATTTTTGCACAATTAATATCTTATTTCTATTAGATTAGATAATTTTTTATTTACAAAAATTGGAATTTTTTAAACATATATTCAGTGTCATGCATGTAGTAATATCAGTGTAAAATACTTAAATCAGTTTTACGTTTTAAAGTTCCATATTTTATATTAACGATAGGCTCTATTTTCCACTATTTTCATGGGTTAGGAGTTTTATAACTGCCGATATTGAATAAAATGTTGTAATTGTCGAGTCATTTAAGGTTTGCAACTTCTTTGTTACTGTTAAAATAACAGTATTGGATCAAGGCCGTGTATGCTGAAGGTATTCTCTTCCATTCCGCTCTTCATTACAGGCAACCGTCACCAATGACAATAATCACGCTGATAATAATTGATTTTTCATAGTTCGAAGAACCCAATATACACAATGGAACATTTTATATATGCATGACATAGTAACACATTAGTGAATTCCTGCTCTTATCACGATTCATCAACTTACAGTCAACGATTTCTTTAACTTCCGGCTAGACAAGTAGACAATTCAATGGTGAATGAATATCTTGCTATGAGAAGTGGGGGAAGTTAGTACGTCTTGTAGTGGTATAACTAGTATAATAATGGGCATGCACAATCATAACAATAGCATATAAATGTGTAGACAGTAGGTATACACACAATTAGCCTGATAGCTCGATTATAATATAACATTGTAACCTATAAATTGTTGATGTTGGTAATATTTTATATTTTATTTATGTACACAAACCAAACTTGTGCCGTTCACTGAATGATAGTTTGAATTCTGTAAATAGAACACAGTATCACATTTAGAGGCCTATTTATTGCCCCCAGGTCGGTGAACTATGGGGGAATGGGCGTGGTGATGGGGCACGAGCTCACACATGGCTTCGATGACCAAGGTACAGTCAAACATCTGTATCAGACTCTGTGTGTGTGTGTGTGTGTGATAATTCTCATCAAGTATATTATACGCTATACATAGCTGCATGGAAGACTTGTCAACTGGCTGTCTGATTCTGATACAAGTGACACATGGCTTTATGATAAACTCGACTCATAGCAGTGTGATACACCTGACTGTATTATGAGCTTTACAGACACTGGGCAGAATGGTACACATAGCACTGGGCTGTATGATACACTCGTCCCTCGAGTCTTTGGCGAACTCACTACCTGCACATAAAAATGACTGGTGTAAAACTTCTCTTTTTATCCACTAATTTTTTTTACTTAACATTTGAACTGAGTGATGGCTTGTTACAAAATGCAGACATGTTATAAGATTATAAAATGTGATTAATATATGACACAATGTGTATTAAAAATTGGGCGTCCTAGAATTTAGATATGTCATGTATCAGTGTAATATTGTCATTATCCAGGAAGGCCTCTTTTAATTATGCGTTATGCATTCAGTGGTTAGCGTAGAGAGTGAACTCCTTCAATACAGGCCGCAAATTTGATGTGAATGGCAACTTGAAGCCTTGGTGGAAGAAGGAGTCAATAGAAAAGTTCCAGAAGCGAACATCATGTATGATTGATCAGTACTCGCAGTACCGCATCAACAATGAATCGGTGGGTCGGGTACTCGTAGTACTGTCAATAATGAAACTACCAGTAGGTTATTAGTGGTCCCGTGGTATACTATCAACAATCAAATCTATTGGTTATTTATGTTAGTCGTATTGTGGTATACTACGTGGTATACTTACTATTAACAACCGAATTATCAATTGCTCATTAATATTACTGGTATTGTGGTATGCTATCAGCAATATAATTATACATTGGTCATTAATATTAATGGTACTGTGGTATGCTATTGACAATATAATTATCAATTAGTGATTAATATTAGTGGTACCGTGGTATGCTATTACCAATGGAATTATTAATTACGGTAGTTATTAATATTAGTGGTACTGTGGTATGCTATTACCAATAGAATTATTAATTACGGTAGTTATTAATATTAGTGGTACTGTGGTATGCTATTACCAATGGAATTATTAATTACGGTAGTTATTAATATTAGTGGTACTGTGGTATGCTATTAACAATATAATTATCAATTGTTTATCAATATTAGTGGTACTGTGGTATACTATCTGTCAATTAGTTATCAATATTAGTGGTACTGTGGTATACTATATGTCAGTTAGTTATCAATATTACTGGTACTGTGGTATACTATCTGTCAATTAGTTATCAATATTAGTGGTACTGTGGTATACTATCTGTCGATTAGTTTTCAATATCACTGGTACTCTGGCATACTATCTACAATGAAATTATCAATCACTTATGGTAGCGTAGTCCAAATTACCAATATAAATAGCTGTACTTCTCTAGCTGTATCGTATTGTGTCTTTTGTAAATCATGTTTTTTATGATTTGTGTCTTTGTGTTGGGTTACATTTCTTGACTTTTGAGCGTTCAACAGATTCGTGGAAAATTGACGTTAGGTGAAAACATCGCAGACAATGGTGGGCTCAAATCATCATATCGTGTGAGTCACACTTGGACACTTTATCCAGTAATTTGTTTATAATTTATCAGTTCATGTGAGCTCTATCCATCCATGAATGTGAATATGTTTTTAAATCTTCTTTGAAACTTGCCACATTATTCGACAGATAATTTTAAGGTAATTTCTGTCAAAGTTGTTTTTTCAAAAGCTTGCTAGAATATAATGAGTCTGAAATGAGATCTGTCATTGAGAAATCATCCTCAAAATCTTTTTCCCTCTATCCAATACCTACATCATTGTTGAAGAAATTCTACAATACCATTCTATCTAGTATTAGCTCACCTAACCTTATGCTTCGTGAGCTTTTCTGATCGGAGTTTGTCCATCGTCCGTCCGTCCAGATTTTGTCTGTCATTCATCTGATGTTAATATTTTCTTAAAGGAATCTTTGTATCAACAACCATTCATCGTAGAGCGTTGCTATTTGGCTGATATTCTCCTAGGGTATGTATGGTTTAGATTTTTAACTGACCAAGGGACAGTGATTTCCAGTGATGTCTGTATTTATTTAAAAAATCTCTCTAAGAACCGCGTGTCGAAGAGCTCTAGAGATTTTGTCATTGGGTTGGTCTTTTTTGTATTTTTACTCAAAAAATCTTATTGAGAACTGCTTGTCACAGAGCTATACAATTTTGCATATATTATTGTTAGGCTGGTCTCTTTTAGAATTATCTAACATATCATCGGACCATGGGAAGGTAATTTCTTCCAATGTTTGTAATTTTATTACAAATAATTTCTCAGCAACCTTTAATTTTCTATATATTTTAACGTTCCGGAAGAGGCCTCGTTGGCCTTTTGTTTTAATATCTGAATCTGTGTTTTGAGGCCTGTTTGCCCTCTTGTTTTAATATCCGAGTGTGTGGATGCCTTCGGCATTTTGTTGTTCTTTTTTAGTTGTAGTTAGGCATGGGGTCATCTAGATTTGTTCATAGTATCGTCATCACATCTAGGAGAAGTAACTTTTGCCAATGTTAATATTTTTTTCTTTAATAAAAACTTCTGAAGAGTCGCGTATCGTACAGTTCTGCCATTTGGCAGACAGTGTCCTTGGGTTAGTCTCTTCTAGATTTGTTCATGGTATGAATTTCATCGCATCTAGGGGAAGCAACCCATGCCAATGTTTGTATTTTTTCTTAAAAAATCTTCTCAAGAACCGCTTATCGCAGGGGTCTGCCATTTGGCAGATATTGTCTGTGTAGGTCTTATTCAGATTTGTTTAGAGCATCTCTATTTTGGCAATTAGATGTGATTTCGGCCTCGGTTTTTTCCACTAATCTGTATTTTCTTGTTTTAGTATCGTAATGGGTATTCTCAGGTCTCCTTGGCCTCTTGTTTTTGATGTCAGGCAGTCTCCTTGTCTTCTCATTCTAATATCAAGATGGCCTTCTTGGCTTATTGTCCCATCTTTTTCTCTTTTTTTCTTTCTCTTTTTTCCAGGTGAGCGTCTTGGGGCCTCTTTGGCCTAGTGTTTATTTTTTAATCTAATAAATCATTTAGTCAATGTTACTTTCCCTAACTACACTTTTCATTATAATCTATAGATCAGGTCGACATAAAACTAAAATATATCCTACCTCATTCTTTTTTATATTGAATTCTTCCATAAAAAATACCTGCTTAATTCGATGCCGAAGATTATTACATAATAATTCTTGTTTGTTAATCGTAATCAACATACATTATTTGCCCTGCGTACATCAATGGCATGATTTCTGATTATGTGCCCGAGCACTTTCTGAGGTCTGCCTCTCAGTGTCTAGTGACAGTTGATAACTGTCGTCTAGTCACTACTCGGAAGCACTGCTTCCGCTTTGCCGGGCCCGCTCTATGGAACACTCTGCCCCTCGAAATAAGAAGCATAGCTCCATCAACATTTTTAAAACCATGCTTAAGTCATATCTTTTTCCACAATATAAATTTTAACTGTAACTTCATTTTTTTTTTCTACCGTGGACCACCCTGTGAGCATGCCTGCATGGAGTGGGGGGGGTATATAAATGTCTAATATTTATTTATTTATTTTATTTATTCATTTTAATTCTTGTTAATTCACATTAGTTTATGTCAGTTTATCCCAATTCTTGTTAATACATCTAATTAACGTTAATTCACATCAATTCACACCGATTAATGTTAATTTATGTTAATTCATAGTAATTCATAATAATTTATCAGATTCGTGTTAATTCATGCTAAAGTTTATTTATGTTGATATGTGTTAATTTTTGTTTAATCTTGTTTATTCATGGAGTTATGAACTGTGAGCTCATACTTACAGGCATACTTGCAACTTCTCAAGGAACAGGAAGTAGAGTCACCCCTTCCTGCCCTAAACCTCACTGATAAACAACTGTTTTTTCTCAGCTTTGCTCGGGTCAGTTTATTACTACAATAGTTAGTCAAGGTATTACTGTACATAGACGTATTCGTATTTATGCATGCAACATTAGGTTGAGAATAAATCAGAATTTAGGTAATAAATGACCGTTGATGAAGCTAACTTATGTAACTAACGTCACTAATGGATTCACATCACTTCAATCCTTGTAGCCCCAGGGGGAAGCTTTAGGAACCACCACCATTCTTGGCCGGGCGAGCCTCCACCAATTACCTAGATCTTTTTTAGTAAAGCCTTATAAATATAATGAAGTTTCTTTAAGTGCCATATTATCCCTTGGTTGTTATCACAAGATAATGCTTACGACACTTAAAAATATAAATATATCTAGTCTATTCAAAAACATAAATAATGACATACGACAATAACTGAAGAAAGAGTGACACTAGGCCTAACAATATAATAGTAGAAGAATAAATATATTGCCTAAGTTATATATACACAAGTTTGGGAAAAGTGAAATCAAAAAGATTTTGGATCACAGAGTAATGCTGAAAATTACAATTTGCAGAATGTGTGAATATTCTGGAAATCCTGTGTTGTGTTCTGCCCAGAAGATTGTCGAGTTGGTTACAGCACCACCGTTTTGGATGTTGAATGTTGTTGGCCATCTCTCATCATTCATGATATTCTCATTCCAGCTGATTTGGAGGATGTATGTTAAGGACTGCCTCTTAAAACCTCTGTCTGCATTAAAGCTTTTTTTTGGTTCTCTACCTTTTGGCTGCAAAAGAGAATGTTTGAGCATGCATTTCAGCAGTACATCTTGACTTTTCTCTCAGTGCTGGTCGCTATTGTGGTTTCAATGAAAAATATATTTGAAGAATTATGGAGAAGGAAAATGTTATAGCCACATTACACATAACAGGGAGGCAGTGGTTAGTGTAGTAGGTAGAGCCTTTGACTTTGAATCCAGAGAGAACCCTGGTTTAATCTCTGTTATATGTTCATATGTTTTATTATTTTTTCTACAAGAATCGGTCACTGAATACTTCATAGTGTGATTAAATTGAGCGCCTAATTTCCATTGACCTCTAGTATTTCACTTTTTAATGACATTCACAAATGTCATCTTCAAATCCTCATATCACTCGAGGTGTGAGCACTGGCTCTGTCTCGCTGGAAACAGAATTTGCCCATAAACGATGGGTACAGCATCTGCAGTTCACTCTTGAAAGTTTTGAGGATCTCAACATATCGGTCCTTCGTTACTGTCGCTGTTGTGCCAGATTCTTCGATGAAGAAAGGCCTGACGATACCTCTGGCTGAGATTGCAGTCCATACCGTCCACTTAGGGGAGTGCAGCAGTTTTGTGGCTACTTCATGGGGTCTGGATGTTCCCCTGAAGACATTTTGTCTTCGAGTTTACCTATCCTTCAAGATGGAAGTGACATTATCTGAGATCCAAAGAAGGTTAAGGAAAGCTGGTGTCTCCTGGATCTCCTCCAGTATCTTGATTGCCATAGCTTTTCTCTACTTCTCATGCAAGGCTGTAAGGGTCGGCTTCGTCTGTATTCTGTATGGGTAAGCCTTCACATCATGTACTCGCACTCTCCTGCAAGTCTCACGGGTCATCTCAAGGGACTGACTTCACCTGCGCACAGAGCGTTTGAGACTCTCCTGCACTGACTCTCTCACTCTCTCGACCAGCTCAGCTCTACTACGTTTCCTGGGGCGCCATGAATGGCTTGGACATGTCATTGGCTGCATTCAAGTTCTTCACTGTCCCATAGTTCTCGAAGTGGTCCTCCCAGTTCTGAATGCTACTTTTGAAGGGTGCTTTTCCACATTGGAACTGATGCACGAAAATATCTTCCACTTTCTTGAATGAGCCTGTCTTATAGTAATGTTTGACACAGTAAATTCATTGCTGGACCTCCCATTGACATCCACTTGTGTTCACAGGTGTTGCTTCCGCATAATAAGGGTTATTTGTGAATGTATACAAGAATGTAATAATACAAGGCTAGCCACTTGCTATGTTGGTGCCTCCGTGGCTTTGTTTCTTACTTACTGGGTTTTTTCATTGTTTGCACAGCGAATATTTGTATTTACCTAGCCTTAATGTTTCCCTACCAGTCTCCTCTTCCAGTATTTATTCCGTGTGTTTCACCACACCTACTCATTGCACCTGATGAAGTATACTTGTATATGAAAGCCTGTGATAATCATAAACTTAGTCAATAAGGTGTTACCTTAATTTTTCGTAGTACTAAAATGTACGTCATTTACGCAATAGGTACAGAGGGTAGGGCTTAACTGTTTTGCTTAAGTATATTTTTCTCTGTATATATATTAAAGATCATTGGAGAAGTAGTGATGATTTATTTGCCATGTGAAATATCCGTGTATTTGGTACAGGTGTGGTGCTCTAAGTCCACAGCTGAAGCAGATTATCTCCAGATTAATGATGACCCACACAGCCCCGCAAAGTTCAGGTGTGCCATATCTCGAATAAACAACCTAACACAACTATCACCCTATTTTATATAGCAGTGGTGTCCATTTGTATAAACTGTACTGCAAACACAAATATGTGCACTGTCAAGTGTCATCTGAACTAAAAAAAATTTCATCTCGAAGGATTTATTTACACCGTTTCATATCATTTCTCAGTTAAGTGACTGCTGATATTTGAGCGGTCCATCATTTTATATCTCATTGAGCGGTCCATCATTATATATCTCATTGAGCGGTCCATCATTATATATCTCATTGAAGGGGCCATCATTATATATCTTATTGAGGGGTTCATCATTATATATCTCATTGAGGTGTCCATCATTATATATCTCATTGAGGGGTCCATCATTATATATCTCATTGAGGGGTCCATCATTATATATCTCATTGAAGGGTCCATCATTATATATCTCACTGAGGGGTCCATCGTTATATATCTCATTAAGGGGTCATCATTATATATCTCATTGAAGGGTCCATCATTATATATCTCACTGAGGGGTCCATCATTATATATCTCATTAAGGGGTCATCATTATGTATCTCATTGAAGGGTCCATCATTATATATCTCACTGAGGGGTCCATCATCATATATCTCATTAAGGGGTCATCATCATATATCTCATTGAGGGGTCCATCATTATATATCTCATTGAGGGGTCCATCATTATATATCTCATTGAGGGGTTCATCATTATATATCTCATTAAGGGGTCATCATTATATATCTCATCGAAGGGTCCATCATCATATATCTCATTGAGGGGTCCATCATTATATATCTTATTGAATAGAATTTGTTTATTGCAAAAAATATTAAACTATTTTGCATCGTATGACCTGAAAATACCCGTACATGTAAACGAAAACATCTAAAACCAACTATCTAGCTTAGTTCAGTAATTTGACATGATTGAGCAAAACCAGTGTAATTTTCGGATTCAGCACATCAAGATTATCCTATATCAGGTAGAACAACTTATACAATAAATATGGTTTTGATTATTTTATGTGTAGGTGATTATTTATAAACCTTTGATCATGGATAATAACCCATCCCTGATAGATATTCACTATCTATCTTTTGAATGATGGACATTACGGTCCACTGGAATACAGGGACATCTACTCCAGCTTACACATGAACAAGCAGCAAAAAACATGGGGCGTTTATTCAGGGATTATGGACTTTGCTTGCATTGTGAGCCACTGTTTTATAGTAATGTTATTTTATCATGAATGAGCATTGATATTGATCGTAACAATCGGATATCATGTAATATTTCATTATGATCATTAAATTTATGATTAATTCAGTATTATTCATTCTTCAGGGTCATCGGGACGCTGTCCAATTCGAAGCAGTTTGCAAAAGAATTCAAATGTGCTCCTGGATCTCTCATGAACCCGAGCAAAAAATGCGAGGTATGGTGAATGCTCAGGGGCCCCCTCATTCTTCGATATACGAAGATTTGTGACTGGTGTAATGGCGAATGATTCAAGAGCTCTACAGAAGCTTGGGAAGGACTTTGATGCATGAGTCGGTCCTCACACGTACGCTTCACCGTTATGTGCTGAGAAAATTCAAATGTGTACACGAGACATACGTTGGTTCTCATCATAGATATGTCTGGGGAGTGACACAGATTTCACATATAGTAGCAATAGTGTTGTTATAAAGTATTAAAAGATGATCTCACTAAGTTGAATAGATGGTGTTGTCCATGGGGAATTTTGGGGGAATAACCATTCCGTCATTAATATACAGGTGTTGTCAAGAATATTCGCCACATCATATACATGACATGCCGTTTGATAGGATTGGCTATTTTTCTTATCAGCGTGATGCCAGGAATATTTCTAGCGTGCGGACAAAATCTGTTGAATCTCATATTTCAGTAGGAATCTTTATATATTCTATATACTATTATATCTTATTTTCATTCATGAAAAGCCTTTTTATCGTTATATTTTTTGTTGGTAACAACTTTGTGACTAACTGAAGGTACATCTTGTGAATGAAGGTTGTGAAGCTATGGTTAATTAACCAGCTACCAATGCCTGTTATGAATACCTATAATATAAATATATGCAAATAGGCACAATTTTGAGAGAAAAACAATCGCCTCTGGATATTGACATAACATTTTGATTTGACATGACAGCCTGATTTAGTTCCGATGACAGCCATTCCATTCAGACACGTGTCTGTTAGGCGTATCCTAAGTCTCTGGTCAGTGAGACGTGTGAATAATAATATGCGTCCATCCGAGACGCATGCTACATAAGCTGCTACAAAATTCAAAGATGTTGAAGTTACTGTATAATTGTACATAAATCTGCCATTTTATAATCATGTGATTAACATTTCATCAATTTTTACTGTAGTTCACGTACAAATATCACACTTTGTTATGTAATTGATGTTTTTTATTATATTTACACAACAGAAAAAGACAGTAACATGCTTTAAGACTAACAGAAATTTATTGAAAGCTGAGCTTTCATGTACACAAGGAATGCTTCATCAGGTGAATGAGTGGGAGAATGAAACACATATGTTGATATTCACTTTTATTATTTTATTCAATATTTTCATAAGACAATCCTTTCTTAGTATCCATAAGTGTTTTCAGATCTACGATAATAATCAATGTGTGGAATCAGCATCCTGATGGAATTTGTCTTATCGAAACGATTCCAACAGCCCTCTTAGAACCCTCTCACAACCCTCTTAGAACCCTCTCACAACCCTCTTAGAACCCTTTCACAGCCCTCTCAGAGCCATGTCACAGCCCACTCAGAACCCTCTCACAGCCCTCTCAGAACCCTGTCACAGCCCTCTCAGAACTCTCTCACAGCCCACTCAGAACCCTCTCACAGCCCTCTCAGAACCATGTCACAGCCCACTCAGAACCCTCTCACAGCCCTCTCAGAACCCTCTCACAGCCCACTCAGAACCCTCTCAGAACCCTCTCACAGCCCTCTCAGAACCATGTCACAGCCCACTCAGAACCCTCTCACAGCCCTCTCAGAACCCT
>WURV02003141.1:0-24364 GCA_011762755.2 Epimenia babai
CTGAATTTACACAATTTAGCCTCGAGGAACTTAAGGTCATGGTGGAAGAGGGGCATTTTCGGCGCGGAGTCAAAGTGATGGCACATGCACAAGGCACGGAAGGCATCAAAAATGCGATTCTTGCAGGTATTCATAGTATCGAGCATGGTATTTATCTTGACGATGAAGTGATTGATTTGATGCTAGAAAAAGGCACGTATCTTGTCCCAACTTTGCTAGCTCCTGTGGCGGTGGTCGAAATCGGCGAAGCGACGGGTGCGATGCCGGATTATGCTTTACGCAAGGCAAAAGAGAGCATTGACGCACACAAAGAGAGTATCGCCAAAGCCTATCAAGCGGGTGTCAAAATTGCGATGGGAACCGATGCAGGTGTGATGCCACATGGTACGAACCTGCGTGAATTGGGTTTGATGACTGAGATCGGCATGACTCCGATGGAAACGCTGGTTGCGACGACTAAAGTTGCTGCCGAATGTATGGGCTGGTTAGATAAAGTTGGCACGCTTGAAGCGGGTAAATTAGCCGATATCACCATCACTAAAACAGACCCACTAACCGATCTTAGATCACTGGAAGATAATGATACGATCACGCTTGTGGTTAAAGGTGGCGAGATTATCAAAGACTTACGTTAGTTATTTCCCCTTAGTTTACGTATTATGTATAAATACAGAATCAATCTATGTTTAGTCACATAGATTGATTTTTAGTTGCTCATAATTGTTGTTTGGTGTAATATGCTGTAATAAAATAAAACACATTTTTTTGAGGGCTGTAATTATGATTGCAATTAAGCATCCATTGGCAACTGATGAAAAAGTTGATATTGGTTTTGGGATCACGTTTGAATGGTTGGATAATGGCACGATTGTTGTTGTTACCGCTAATGGACATAGCCGAGAAAAAACCGACCTTTGGGCAGAAAAATTAACAGAATTATTAGACCATTGGCCCAAAGAATTACCTTTGCGTGTGGTTAGTGATGTCCAAAATACTGATCTTTCTCGACACGGTACACTTAAATCATCACAATTGATGAGTCATGCCCAGAATATTGGGCTAAATGGTTGTGTTGTTACCGTCGTAAATAATACACTCGGCGGACAACTTATACGTATGTTGGTGAATAACACGCTTGTTCGACTGGCTTCTAATATCGAGAATCGTGTATTTACCGATTTTGACCAAGCTGTGGCGTATGCGCGTGAGCGTAAGTTTTGAAAGTGTATTAGAGAATTGCAACGATTTTCTCACTGTGATTTGACTCAAAGTACGGTTTAATAGAGACAAGCGATTCGAAATTTAGGGGAATGGTATGTCTCGACTTACACACTCTATGGCATTTGTTGTTGGTATCTTCTTTATATTGCTCATGCCCTCACCCACTCAGGCGATGTCCAATTCTCTCGAAACCTTGATCGAACCGACTGACACCCGCACAACATTAGCACCTAACGTCGGTTATATGTTTGACCTGATCGCCTTCGATACCCTTCAAGTGACCAGCTTTGACATCAATATTGCCAATACAGGTACGTATAACTTTCGGATATATACCAAATTTGGAACCTATATTGGTTCGGAGACAAATGCTGGTGCATGGAGTTTACTGGGTAGTGCCAACGCAACAGGTGCAAATGTTGGTAATCTGGTTAATTTGCCTGTTGGTGGTTTAATTATCCCTGCAGGGCAAACCTATGGTGTGTATATTGTGGTTGATAACGTGATTCCTGCGCTTATCCCTACGCTTGGCGCGGGTATCTATGGCAATGCGAATATTCGCATCGAAGCGGGCTCAGAGTTATCAGAAGTGAGTTCTGCGCAATTTTTTGGGAGTGGTGGCATTATCCCCAATCGAACACTCAATATGCGGGTCAATTATGACTCTCCGCCTATGCTTCCCCCTGTGTCACAAGTTCCCAGTTTTGTGGTTCCCAATTTATCTGAGGTGCTGATGACCACTGCCCAAGCGCAACCTGCCTTTATGTCTCCTGCTGGTCAAATTATCCGAAATGCAGATACAAGCGCGTTAATGTTACCTAATGATGCTGATGGCAACGGCTTTGATACCTATCTCATCACAGAAGTTCGGATCATAGATGACGAAACATGGTTAGCGTTATTCATCGGCTCTGCGCAGTGGGTATGGGTGCCATTAGGGGATTTGCAAATCTTGCGCCCGTTGTTCGATTAACCCCTTACTCATAAAGTTTTAATCATTCAAATTGGAACAAATAGAGTCATCCTTACGTCTTCTCAAGTGTAAAGCATTACACATGGGTGTAATCAATATTTATCAGAGGAGATAAAGAGATGAAATTCAAATTTACACGTATTTTACCCATTGTTGCATTGATTGGTATCTTGTTGTTGTCATTTAGTGCGGTTTCTGCACAAGATGGAGGCGATAGTTATCCGGTAGATACGATTCATGTTTCTGGTACAGGAACTGCGTCTAGCTCACCCGATATTGCGAATATCGAAATTGGTGTAGAGAACCTCAACGCGAATATCAGCGAAGCCTTCACCGCTACAAATGATACTATCGACAACGTGATTGCGAGTATCGTTGCAGTTGGCGTGGCACAAGAAGACATCCGTACTGTTGGCTTGAATGTCTATTCACAAGAATCCTTCCCAATGATGGAAATGATGCCAACAGAGGGGCAAGCTGTACAACGTGAATATCGTGTATCAAACACGGTGCGCGTGACTGTCCGTGACCTTGAATTGGTCGAAGAAGTGATTGATGCTGCCATTTCTAATGGTGCGAATAACATTTTCGGGTTGAACTTTGGGATTTCCGAGCGTGGTGAATTGGAACGTACTGCGCGTGTAAATGCGATGGCAAATGCGCGTGAACGTGCGGAACAATTAGCAGAAATTATGGGCGTTGAACTCGGTGACATCATCATCGTGACAGAAAATAGTGGTGGTGGTAGCCCATTTGAAGTTTCTAATCTGAGCGCATTCGCTGAATCTGGATTTGGTGGCGGTGGTGCATCTATCGAAACCGGACAACTCTCTGTGAGTGTGCGTGTAGAGGTAACTTTCCGCATCAATCGGTAATATTTAACGGGCAATTTGGGGCGATTCATTTACGGATGAATCGCCCATATTTTACTCTGCGAGTAATTCCCACTCTTCCATTACTGCTTCTAATTCAGCTTCGGTCTGCGTATATTCTGCACCGAGGTCGCTGACTTTCTTGGCATTACCGGAACTGCTTGCTTCACCAATTGCGGTCTGCAAATCTTCGAGTTTAGTTTCTAATTCAAAGATGTGTTCTTCGACCTTTGCCAAACGCTTTTTGAGTTGGAACGGGTTGAGTCCGTGTTTCTTCTGTGTTGTGGAAGATGAGCCATTGGATTCCGTGGAGTCGTTTGTTTTACCGTTGGCTTGTGCTTTTTCATTGGCAAGTTTACGGTCACGCTCGCTGATATATTCCCGATAAGTGCCTTTGAAAATATCTAATTCGCCTTCATTCGCCGCCCAAATTTGAGATGCCAGCGCGTCAATCAGATAACGATCATGGCTGACGAGCAAAATAGTACCTTTGAAGTTGCTTAGGACTTCTTGCAAGACTTCTTGACTTTCGATGTCAAGATGGTTGGTCGGTTCGTCGAGTAGGAGCAAGTTTGATCCCATCAGTGATAACTTCGCTAATGCCAAACGTCCGCGTTCACCACCGGAAAGCGTTTTGACCTTGCGGAAGACATCATCACCTGTGAATAGGTATTGCGCGAGATAACCGCGTGATTCGCCGATTTGCATCGGTTTGATTTTGTAAATTTCGTCGATGAGTGTGTTGTCGGGTTCGAGCAGTTCATGGGCTTGTGCGAAGTAGCCGAGTTCTACGGATGCGCCGAGTGTGGCTTCACCAGATAAGGCTTCTAATGTGCCGACGACGGTCTTCAAGAAGGTACTTTTGCCCACACCATTCGGACCGATTAAGGCGGCAGTTTCTCCACGCCAAAGCGTAATATCAGGGACGCTGAATAGGACGACTTCATCATCTTGATAACCAACCGAGAGATTCTCAGTCATGAGTACCTTATCACCACTGCGCATAGCGGTTTCGATGCGCAAGTTCATCTCTTTGCGTTTGCCGCGTGGTTTGGTGATGATCTTGCCACGCTTCTTCATCGTTTCCAGCTTCTTCAAGCGACCTTTCGCCTGCGCTGTCCAACGACTTCCCATGTGCTTACGGATGTAATCTTGCTCTTTGGTGAGGAACTCTTGCTGGGATTCGAACTCTTTCAGGTGGCGTTCATGGCGTTCTGCGCGTTGATGCACATAATGGCTGTAGTTCCCACGATATGTCTCTAGCATACCGTAGTCCATTTCCCAGATGGTTGAGGCGAACTTGTCCATGAAGTAACGATCATGGCTGACGGCTAAGACTGCGCCGTTGAAGTCCTTGAGGAACTTCTCCAGCCATTCCACCGCGTAGATGTCAAGGTGATTGGTGGGTTCATCGAGTACGAGCAGTTCTGGCTCTTCTATGAGCAAGCGGGCTAACAAGGCGCGGGTCTTCTGTCCACCGGAGAGTTGGGGCAGTGGTGTGTGGAAATCGGACTCATCGAAGCCGACACCTTTGAGTACCATACGCATCTTGCTCTCGTAGATGTAACCCCCTGCAAGCTCGAATTGCTCTTGCAACGGTCCATATTCAGCAAGGGCTTGCTCGTGCTTGTCTGGGTTTGCCATGTCCGCTTCGAGTTGAGCGAGCTTGGCTTCCATATCCCGCAATTGCTCCACACCTTTGAGCTGTTCTTCCCACAATGTATGCTCACCGATGAGTTCGGGGCGTTGGGGCAGGAAGCCGATCTTGGTGTGGTTGGAGATGTGAACTTCGCCTTCGCTGGGGGTATCGTTCCCCACGAGGATGTTGAGCAAGGTGGTCTTGCCCGCGCCATTGGGACCGACTAAGGCGACGCGGGATTTGTGTGGAATCTCGACGGTGATCTCGGTGAATATCTCATCACCACCGTAGAATTTGGCAAGGTTGTTGGCAGTTAATACAGGCATGTTATCAATCAATGGGTCATAACGGGCGACAGGTCTTGATTATAACATGGTGGGGGCGTGAGGTTAATGATGAGCTTCACGCGGATGTTGGGTGGTTGGTCGCTTAACCGTAAATTGACGTGTGACAAACGCCGTTCTAATGGTTTGACCGCAACCGCCGAAAAAAATAAAAAAAGTGCGGTTGACTTGATTCTTCCCTCAAATTAGTGCGGGCGGGGTGGAAATTTCGGCGGTTGACTGTGTAAAAGTGCGGTTGACTTAGTAAAAGTTAGAAAAATTTGTGTCGATTATGGATAGCGTAGCATGGAAATGGGGTTTTGTGTGAACCAAATGGTCAGAAAAGTAGTGATTAGTTTTCAGTGAATAGTGATGAGGGAAAAGGCAGTTTAGGCAGTGACAAGTTTTAGTGATGTGATTTGGGCGCAGCGCGATGCGCCCCTACGGCGTGGTGGGATTGATGGGGATTAATGGCGTGTGGCGTATCTTATGTTAAAGTATTAATAGCTCCGCGTTGCCATGCTGAAAGGCTATTCATGTTAGACCCACAAACCATTCGTATTTTTATCTCATCGCCTAGTGATGTTGCTGATGAGCGGGCAAATGCTCGTAAAGTAATTGACCAACTCAATTATGAAGATGGTCTTCGTGACCATTTTTCTCTGAAAGCGTTAGCATGGGAACAAGTTGGCGTTCCAATGCCTGCCAATCAATCCGCGCAACTGTCGGTTGATACTTATGTGAAGAAGCCGTCGGGTTGCCATGTGGTTATTGTTATCTTCTGGTCACGGATGGGTACGCCGATGGAGATGAATGGCGAGAAATATCTCTCTGGCACACATTATGAATTTATAGAAGCAATGCAAGGCGCAGAAGAAAAAGGATTGCCTCTTGTTTTAGTCTATAAGCGTACTGAACCGATTAACTTTAGCTCCAACGATCCTGATATTTTCACTAAAATCGAGCAACATAAAAAAGTTCAAGATTTTTTCGCTGATTTCAATAATGCAGATGGTTCGATTAAGCATCCCTATAAGGAATACGAATTACCGTCGAATTTCGCAGAATTACTTGAAAAAGACCTAAAGGCGTATTTGTTTCATTTGCGCGACAATCCAAAACCACCAACAGAGACCGAAATCGTTGACGAAACAATTAGCTATTGGCAGGGTTCACCCTTCCCCGGATTAAAGGCGTTTACAGCGAATGAAGCGCCGATATTCTTTGGGCGGGGACGCGAAACGGATGCCTTAGTCAAGCGGGTGAAAGATGTCAAGACGCGCTTTACGGCTGTGGTCGGAGCGAGTGGTAGCGGGAAGTCATCATTGGTGGGAGCGGGGTTGATTCCACGCTTGCAGGATACCAGTGAAAAGCAATGGCAAATTGTGAGGTTTACGCCGGATTATTTGGGTCTGGCTAACCCATTTGTGTCGTTAGCCTCGGCGTTGAAAAGTGACTTGGGAATCGATCAGCGTGATTTACCGAAGCAGTTGCATGATGATGCGAACTTGCTCAACGACTTGCTTTCAGCGCGAACAGATGACTCGCAGATTTTACTCTTCATTGATCAATTTGAAGAATTATTTACGACGGTGTTAGAAGAATATCGGCAAGCGTTCGTGGATATGCTGACAGGTGTGCAGGCGAACGAAAATGTGCGGACGGTGGTGACTTTGCGCGGGGATTTTTATGGGCGGTGCATCGAATTGCCGGCATTGGCAGACTTGTTAGAAACGAGTACCTATCCGCTCTCGCGTCCCTCGCAAATTGCCTTGCATGAGATGATTACACGTCCGGCGTTACGGGCTGGCTTGACCTTTGATGATGGTTTGGTGCAACAAATCCTAGATGATACAGGGGAAGAACCTGGGGCGTTGGCGTTGATGGCGTATGCGCTGGATGAGCTTTATAAAATCGCCGAAAAACGCGACGACAAGAATCTATCATTCGCTGATTATGAGGCATTGGGCAGGGTGCAAGGTGCTATTGGGGAGCGGGCGGAGGCGGTATTCGATGCGTTAGAGATTGAAGACGCAGGGAAAGTGCTGGAAGGTGTGTTCTTACATCTGATACGAGTGGATGAAAACCTGACCGCCACCCGTCGGCGTGAGTTGAAAGAAAAAGTCGCCACCACACCCGAAACCGAATTACTGGTGAATGCTTTCACCGATGCGCGATTACTCGTACAAAGTAGGGGGAAGAATAACACCATTTATGTGGAAGTGGCGCATGAGGCGTTATTGCGTAGTTGGGGACGATTGGCGAATTGGATAGCCGAAGCTGGCGATGGTCTACGTCTGCTACACGAAGCTGAAAATGATGCTAAACGTTGGGAGAAAGCAGGGAAGCCGGATTATTTGTTATGGAAACAGGAACGACAAAATCCGTTATATGAGGTTCAAAAACAATTAGGCATTGAGTTTGCGCCATTGGTTCGTGAGTTTATTAAACCGGAAACACATCGACTGTGGGATCAAGCTGTAGATATTGCAACCAATCGTGATGGTTTTGAGGTATCGTTTGTTGAAGATCACAGGATTCGTACTATTATTGATCGTTTGGTAGAAATTGGTGATCGAGGTGTTTTTTTCCTAGTTAGATTATTGGTGTTTTACCAACTTCAAAGGGATGATGATCATCTGATAGCTGTGTTAAGGAATAATCAAGAACGAGCTGTGCCATTATTAATATCTGCTTTGGAAGAAAAATTCTCCCTGTTACGACGAAATTCTGCTAAGGTTTTGGGAATATTGAATGATAAACGTGCCGTGGTACCGCTGACTCAATTGCTTCAAGATTCTGAATCTAATGTTAGATTTGTGAGTGTACAATCCCTAGAACAATTAGATGATAAACGAGCGATTGAACCTCTGATTTTAGTGTTAGGAGATCCAGATAAGTCAGTAAGGGTAGAAACTATAAAGGCTTTAGCAAAATCTAATGATAAAAGAGTGGTTGATTATTTGATTCAGATACTTGGAGATCCTGATAACTCTGTGAGACTTGAGGGGGCAAAAGCTTTAGGAACCTTAGGTGGAAAACAGGCAGTTGAACCTCTAATTTTATTACTTCAAGATGATGATGTGAATATAAGAAGTTCAAGTGCTGAATCTTTAGGGAAATTAAGAGATAAACGAGCAATTGATCCTTTAATTCGATTGCTTGATGACGCGAACAGTAATGTGAAACGGGCAAGTGTGCTTGCTCTTGGACTTATAGGGGACGAACGAGTAGTGATGACATTACTTAAATTGCTAAAGGATATCGAAATTTCTTATTCAAGAGAAGAAATTTCGATTGATGAAATAGAACAAGCTCTCCAAAATTTAGCTAATACACAAACAACACTTCTTTTCATTAAGGCACTGAATCGTCTAAAAGGCGACAAAAAGGATGCAATTGTAAGGATTTTAGGTAATGTGGGGGATAAACGTGCTGTTGATCCTTTGAAAAAACTTCTAGACCCTCAACTTCGCACTTTTAATCGCTTTGCATCAATACAACCTAAGTTACCATTAGCCATCAGCTTAGTAAAATTAGGTGAACTCCAATACATATCAGTTATTTACGAAGAGCTTTCTGCCAAGATACCAGATCAACGAATAAAAGCTATTGATGGACTGGGAGAAATTGGTAATCCAGAAGCAATCTCAAAATTAATTGTGATGCTAGACGATGATGATCAAGAAGTTCAAGAATCGGCAGTCAACACACTGAAAAAATTTGACATACCAGAAGCACGGGATGCGGTTGAAGAGTGGCAAAAGAAGAATCCTACTAGAATAGGAGGTCGTTTTGGTGGATTTTCAAGATATCGCCGTCGGAAATCTGAGGTGAAGAGGGATGATGACATGCCTTTTTGACGGTAATTTTCGCCTTGGCGGGGAGGGTGTAGATTGATACCTAGGAGGTACCAATCTGACGACGAATCATTGCGCTGGCTTTATCTTGGCTTTCTGTCATGTGGAAGCGTGCGCGTGAGAAATGGAAGATGACCATCATGGTTAATTTGATGAGCTTGTCGGTGGCGACGACGTAGATGTGTTTTAAGTTTTGATGATCCATGTATGTTTGCGTATCACGAATGGATTGGAAGTCGTGTGGGCGCGTCATGTTGGTGGCATCAATGAGCAGGTATAAGCCGTGCTTGCTACGCTCTAATTCTTCTGTGATTTTACGATTAACCTCTTTGGCGGCATCAAGGGCATAATCGCCGGACAGTGATAATAATAAAACTGACCCTTGCGTGTGCCATGTTAATTCATACGCCATGTTTGTTCCTGCTGTTGATGATAAATTACTCATAAAATTGTGCCTAGCTCCTGCGCGAAATTAACTGGGTCGATTGGTTTGGAGAAGTAAGCATCAAATCCTGCGCGTAATGCTTCCCCTTTGATTTTTGAGGTATGGAAGGCTGTGACGGCGATGCAGGTCAAGTTGGCTGTGTCTGGGTTATCACGGATTTCAGCGAGTAGTTCCCATCCGTCTTTGCCCGGTAAGGCGAGATCAATGATGACGGCTTGGAAGGCATCGTGATTGCTGAGTAAGCGTTCACTGGCGCGTTCGGCATCACCGACGACTTCATGGTCAACATTTAAGTGTCCGACGACGTGGGAGACGAGTGCTTGCCCATCTGGATCATCTTCGACAATTAGGATTTGATTGCTCATTATAATTTTTCTCCTAGTTAAATACTGAGGTGTTCGCTCAGTTTTGGAATTGCCAATAACAGGTTGAGTAGCTCGTCAATAAATGTATTGGCGGTTAATGGCTTGGTCAGGTAATTATGAAAGCCTGCCTCGATTGCGCGCTCACGGTCGCCTTTCATGGCGTGTGCGGTGAGGGCGATAACGGGTATGTCGTCGTTGTCGGTTTTTTTGCGTAGCGCGTTGATGAAATCCCAGCCGTCCATCTCTGGCATGGATAAATCAGAGATGACGAAGCGCGGGCGGATTTCTTCTACTAATGCGATTCCGTCTTTACCGTTCACGGCTGTGTGGACATTCCCGCCGTAAAAATCGAGTATGTAACGGGCGACTTCTAAGCTATCTGGTTCATCATCAATGACGACGATATCCCATCCTTCTAGTAACGTTGGTGGAATATGGCTCATGCTGTTTCTCCTTGTTCTTCTGCGTGTTCAATGAGCGGTAATGTTACTGTAAATGTACTGCCTTCGCCGACTTCACTGTCTAATGCTACGGTTCCCCCCATAGCGCGGGACAATTTCTGTACGAGTGATAAGCCTAAACCGGTACCGCCATACTTGCGCTTTGATGAGCCATCGACTTGACGGAATTCATCAAAGATGTATTCACGAGCATGGGGTGGAATGCCGATTCCGGAGTCTTTAACGGCAATCGTCCACTCGCCATCTTTGGCGTTTAAGTTGAGTTCGACTGTGCCCTCATGTGTAAATTTAAAGGCGTTACCGAGTAAGTTGATGGCGATTTTGGTGAGTGCGTCTTCGTCGCCGTAAAGTGTTTCGGGTAGGTTGTCGTCGATGTTGATTTCGAATGCGTTGTCGTTTTTGCCTGCCAATACCCCAACTGATTTGTTCCACTGCTGTGTTAATATGCGCGGAGATAGGGGTTCTTTGACTAATTCCAAGCGTCCAGATTCAATCCGCGATAAATCAAGGAAGTCGTTAATGAGTTCAAGCAGACGTTTACTATTGGCACTGATGCGCTCTACCATCTGTTCTGCGCGTTCGCTGAGTTCGATTCCCATACCGCTTAACATGATACTGGTGAAGCCTTCAATGGCGTTCATCGGTGTGCGTAGCTCATGTGACATGGTAGATAGGAATTCAGATTTAAGTTTTGAATTCTCTTGTGCGACTTCTTGTGCGAGTACCGCTTCATCACGCGCTATTTTTAATTCGGCGGTGCGCTCATCAACGCGACGTTCCAAGGTTGTGTTTAATTCACTTAAGTCCGTTTCACGTTGTTGGATGGCAATCGCCATGTTGTCAAATGCCTGTGAAAATTGCCCGAGTTCGTCGTTACCTTGTACTTGTGATCTCTTATTATAGTCACCTTGCGAAATTGACCTAGCCACCGTTTGTAAGTTGGCGATACGCCGTACAATGGTAAAGTTGACAATCACAATAACGCTGATGATAACAATGAGTGCAAGCACAACCAAGGTTATACTAATATTGTTTACCAAATCCTGCTGGAAATTAGCGACGGCATCATTTTCAATGCGTAAGGATAACACTGCTTTTGGACTGCGGTCATCCAATGCTTGCACAGGTAAATAGGCTTCACTGTGAGGGATGTTAGCAGCATAGATCACATCAGGATTGATGGCAATCACGCCGGATGCAGCTTGATTTACGAGGGTTTCTTGAACGGCGAATGTTTCACCCGTATCGGTAACGCCCTCCGCCATACCACTGTCAGCAATAACTTGATTATTATAGATTAACTCAAGTTCAACGCCATCACGTTCAAAGTTGATAATGTTGAGTAACTCATTATTCAAATTTATTGTCAGGATTAAGCCACCGATAACTTCTCCGGTATCTTCAATGATCGGTCTGATAGATACGAAGGAGAGGCTTGCTTCATCTGCATTGCTTATCAAGGTTGTGCGTTGAACACCGATTAATGATTGTGCGATAAGACCACGTTGTTCCTCTGTGATATTTTCGCCATTTTCATCCAAGATACTATTGCCATCGGTATCAACAACGTCAAAATCATCGAGTTGGAGAGATGGAACAGCACTCAATGACAATGACCGTACAGAGGCTCTATCATTGGTTGCAATTGCATCCACGAATCCGGGTGTGTTGATGAGCAATGTTGCGCCTGTTTCAAGTTCTTCTTGTAATTGAAGCAAGCGTTGTTCGATGATGGTTACTTCTTGCTCAATCCGAATTTGCCCTGCTTCATCAAGCAGGGCGTTAGTTGAACCATTTACTAGAAAGAGTGTGATGACCGCAACTAACCCAACGGCGATGATAATTGCGCCGTTGAGCTTGATGTTTAAACTTAAATCTCTAAACCAATTCATAGTGAACTTTCTGTTTCGTAATCACTTATTCAGCAACAACTGGGGTTACATTGAGATTTGTTAATGCTGTTTGACCCTCTTCAGAAAGTAACCAATCAAGTAAAGGTTGGAATTCGTCAGCACGATCTGCTAAATAGCCGACTCCCATTAATGTTATGAGTGTGTCAGATGGATTGTCTGCGCTGATACCATCAATTGTTAAGCTGATGACATCCGCATCATTTGCAATGGCGGTTGCCCACGTCCCATAGCCGATTGAGCCTGCTACAGTAGCAAGTACATTTTGCATATCGGTTTGGCTTGTCATTGTTTGGGCTGATTCTGCAAAGTCACCGTCACCAATGTAGGTTTCACGGATATCTACTGTATTGCCTTCTTCCGCATCACGGATATAAAGGGTTATTTCTAAATCATTACCACCAACCTCTGACCAATTGGTGATTTCACCTTGGAAAATACTTGTTAGTTGCTCGCTTGTGAGTTCGGTTACACCGATCTCAGGATGCGCCATGATAGCTGTTGCACTAGTACCAAATTGAGAAAATTCTATGCCTTCTTCTGTGTCACGGGCTGGACGCGACATTGCAACGAGATCAAGCGTGCCATCCATGACACCGCGTATACCGCCACCAGTACCAGACCCCGGTAAAACTTCTATGATGTATTCTGGATTTGCGGCTTCAAATGCAGATGCGATTGCACCGATAATTGGTGTGACACTGCCGGAACCGGAAATTGACCATGTTGTTGTTTCGACTGCTGGTTCATCAGTTGCTGGTGTTTCTGTTTCATCCTGCGAATCTGCGGTGCAGGCGACGACTACGGATAATGTTAATATGAGTAAAGCAAAGTAAATCAAACGTTTCATGTAAATCCCCTCAAAAGGAATGAGTAGTTAGGTAAATTCCTACAATACATTACATTGTATTACAAAAATATAAAAAAGTCCTAAACGTTTGAGCAAATTCATAACAATCTAATATATTTGTTACAATTTATTGATGCGGATTACATTTTACGTGGATTTTAAGCATATATAAGTGTAATACAGATGACAAGAATGCTACTTCTCGATTTTGTTTGCGCCAATGAACACCATCTTACGTGACAATAAGATGGTGTTTATGAATTGGCGACTAGTGGTAGATAGATGCGGAAGGTACTGCCTTCGTCTACAACACTATCGACCTCGATATATCCTCCGTAAAGCTCGACTAGCTCATGTGCGATGGATAAGCCTAAGCCTGTTCCGGGGATGGTGGATTGCCCCGCGCGGACACCCCGATAGAAGCGGTCAAATAGACGTGCTTGCTCATCTTTAGAGATGCCCATGCCTGTATCTTTGACTGTGAATATGACCATATTGGTTTCTTTGTCGCATTCGGTGGAGACGTTAATTGCGCCTTCTGGCGTGTACTTGATGGCGTTACTGATAAAGTTAGTTGCAATTTGTGCTAGTTGGTTGTATTCGCCACGTACTAATAAGGCTGTTGGGTGTAAGTGAACATGAAGGTCAAGCCCGACGACATCTGCGCGTGGTGATAGGGCGGTTTTGATGTCATCGACAACGGCGTTAAAGTCTACGATTTCCAGTTTTCGTTCGCTTTGTGTTTTGTTCATCTCAATACGTGAAAGGTCTAGAACGGTTTCTGTGAATTCAGTCATGCGCTCAATTTGTGATTTTAACCCTGCGATGAATTGGGGGATTTTCTCTGGTGGGCTATGTTCTAATAGATATGCGCGGGTATGCAGTACGGTGAGTGGTGTACGCAGTTCATGAGAGACATCAGCGATGAATTTATTTTTGAGGGCATCTAATTCTGTGAGGCGTTCATTGGCAATTTCAAGATCACGCGATTGTTGCTCAAGTTCGGCGGTGCGTTCTCTAACCTTTTCTTCTAATTCGAGTTCCCACTTTTTGCTTTCCGTGACATCAAAAGCTGTGATGCAGGCTCCGGTTACTTCTCCATTTTCGATGACAGGATAATAGAGAATGGTGTGCCACTCACCGTCAAAGTGGCGATCAACTCGTGATATTTTACCCTTGCGAATTGTTTCGATATGTTCATCGAAGTTTTTGTGTAAACTTGGGTGAAGATAGTCTTTGTAATTTGTGCCGTTTTCTAATTTAATGCCAGAGGCTTGTAAGGCACTTTCATAAGCCACTTTATTGACTTTACGGACGGTGCCGTCAAGGTCAAGCAGGTAAATAGATTCCCGTACAGAATCGAGTAATGTTTGTAATGTGCTTTCTGATTCTGCAAGTTTTTGAGCGGCTCTTTTGCGTTCTGTGATGTTGATTGTTGTGAAGCATACACCTGTGATTTGATTATCTTGATACGCCGGATTGTAGCGGACTTCGTACCATTCACCGTTTTGTACTTCGCCTTCTGCAATGATGGTTTCGCCGGATAGTGCCCGTTTGAAATGGTTATCAAAACTGGCACGGTTTTCCTGAAGAATGTAATCATGGATAGGGGCGTCTTCATAGACTGCATAGCCTGAAACGGTTTCTAGTGTTTTGCTGGCGAGTTCATTGAATGTTTTGATATGTCCGTCGCGGTCAATCAACACGATTGCTTCGTTGACTGCGTTAAAGGTTGTTTTTAAGGCACTTTCTGATTCTGCCATCAATTTACGTGCGGAGATGTTGCGCGAACTAATGCACACGCCAGTCACGTTATCGCCATCAAAAACGGGATTGTAATTTGTTTCGAACCATTGATTGTTGAAATTGCGCTCGACAAGAACGGTTTCACCGCGTTTAGCTTTATTTAGATGGTTTTTAAATGCTACGTGTAGCTCCGGTGCTAGGTAATCTTGGAAATTTGTCCCAACTGCATTCTCTTGAAGTGTAGTTGTTCCATACTGTCTTAAGGGGCGATTATGTGCTTGTATAATGCCGTTTAAATCTAATAGATAGAGTGATTCTACAATGCTATTGAATATGGTTTGGAGTGTATTTGCTGAACGGCGTAGTTCATTTTGTACCTCTTTACGTTCAGTGATGTTTTCTACTAAGGCGATAACCATCACGTCCTCGCCCTGTATGGTAGGGAATTTGGACGCATTGAGATTTGCCCAAACGAGTTTGCCATCTTTGGTGATATAGCGTTTTTCGAAGCTATATTGTGTGCATTTGTTATCAAGTAAGCTGTTGAATAGTGATAGATTCTCATCTAAATCGTTGGGGTATGTATACTCTGAGAATGTCATACTTTTGAGTTCATCTTGACTATAGCCTAACATCTCACAGAAAGCGGTATTGCCGTTTAGTATATATCCTTTATTGTCTACTAGTGCGATACCGATATTGCTTGCTTCAAAGACTGAACGGAAGCGGGCTTCACTGGCGCGAATATTTTCTTCGGCACGTTTATACTCTGTGATGTCGATGGAACTGATGCAAACGCCTTCGATGTTTTGACCATCATAAACTGGCGTGTAATTCACTTCATACCATTGATCTTGGTATTGTCGTACTACATGAACAGGCGATCCATTGCGAACTCTTTCTAAGTGCTTATGAAAGTCATCATGCAATTCCGGATCAAGATATTCTATATAATAGTGATTAGGTAACATTGTTTCGTTAATTAAGTCTTGTGCCCGATCAACAGAATGTGGATTGTATGATTGGATAACGCCGTCTAGGTCGGTGACACAGATTGATTCTGCGACACTGTTAAAAATTGCTTGAAGGTCACTTAGCGAACGGCGGAGTTGTTGTTCTGCTCGTTTACGAATGATGAGCGAGCTAACGGTTGCTCCATATAACATTAGGAGTTCGAGTTCATATTGTGATGGGGGGGCTTGGGTAAATAGATTATCAGCACTAAGCCAACCGATGTGCTTGTCTCCATCACGTAAACTAATTCGGGCGTGCCAAACTTGCCCAATTGTCTCGCTTCGGTGATTATATAAGTTAGTTTTTGTTCTAAATTCGATACCTGCTGATTGCCAAGACGTATCTACTGGCTCATCAATTGTTAGTGTTCGATATCGAACATCACGCTCGTCACGAATATTACCTTGTTCATCAATCCCAAACGCACCTACTGTGTAATTAGAATCCTTGAGGTCAACTAGCCCTAAGCCTAAGCGGTCAAACCCTAATTCTTTATGCCCTAATTCGATAACGCGGTAACAGAAATTGTCAAAGGTTTCAGTTTTTGCTAGCTCGATATTGACGTGATTGAGGCGTTTTAACTGTTTTAGGAAGTTTTCAGCAATATTTTGGTTTTGATGTAAAGTTTTTTCTGCTTGTTTTTGGACACTGATGTCACGGACGACCACTTGTATAGCAGATTGCCCCTCATAATCAATTGGTATAGCAGATACTTCAACGTCAACTATAGTGCCATCTAAACGGATGTACTTTTCGTAGAGGAGGGGGGCTTTTTCATTTTTTGTGAGGATGTGATTACGGCGCGAAAATACGATGTCATGATACTCTTCATGTAGGAATGATAGGTTGTCTAACCCGATAATTTCATCAACAGAATTTGCCCCAAGAATTTCTGCTATAGCGGGGTTGGCAAATTGTACAACTCGATCAACGGTGATAAAAATGCCGACGATACTATGCTCTACGAGGTCACGATATCGCTTTTCGCTATTACGAAGTGCTTTTTCATGTCGTTTGCGTGTGCTGATGTCTCTTGCGATGCCTTGAATGGCTGTTCCACCTTTGTATGGAATGGAACTTATTGAAACCTCGACCTCAAATTCATCGCCATTTTTGTGGGCGGCTATAAATTCATAGCGGTCGGATAATGTATTTTCTATTTCATGTTCTTTTCTACGTTTGGCAATATCTTCTTGACTTTTGGGGCTGATAATGTCATTGATGTTGATTGTGGGAGCTTCTTCTTGCGTAACGCCGGTTAATTGTGTGAATTTATGATTAACGAGTTCAAAGCGTCCATTATGGATGAGGTAAATAGCATCGTTGGAGTTTTCGAAAAGTTTTTGATATTGTTCTGCTTGCTCTAATCGGGCACTTTCTGCTTGTTTTTGCCCTGTGATTTCACGGATGATGTAAAGTACGCGATCTTCGGTGTAGGCAAGCGCTCGCGCTTCATAAAAGCGTTTATCTTGATTTGCGCGGGATAACTCGTATTCAAACACTTGGACATCACCCGTAGCGATTGCTTGTTGGTGGTGTGTCATAAAGAGGGTTGATAAGGGTTCTGGAAATAGTTCAGTTATAGATTTGCCTATAAATTCTTCTGGCGCTAGGAACAAATGATTATCATTGGCAACATAGTCTATATAAATGCCTTCCGCATTTTTGATAAAGATCATATCTGGGATGGCATCTAGGATTGCTTGTTTTTCTGCTTGGTTGCGTCGTAAGGTTGCTTCTATCTTTTGGCGTTCCGTCAAATCTGTGATGACATAAAATGCGCCGATGATGTGATTGTTTTCGATGCGTGGTGTGGCTGTGATTAGGGCATGAAGTAGGCTACCATCTTTACGACGTAGACGGGCTTCATAGGTCGTCATAAGATTTGATTTGCGCTTGAGATATGCCTCTTGGAGGATGCCTCGATCTTCTTTGATGGTTGTGTCGGCTAGTTTTTTACCGATTAACTCATCACCCTCATAACGAAGCATTTCTGTATAAGCCGGATTTGCGATTTCAATTTCTCCGCCTTTACCTGTGACTACAACACCTTGCCCAAGCGCATCCATCATTTGCTGGAAAAAGCGATTCTGACTGGTGCGTTCGCGTTCAACCTGTTTACGATCAGTGATGTCACGCGCAATCAATTGAATGCCTAATTCACCATCATAGTCAAAGGGCATAGCGACGACTTCAACTTCAAATGGCGTACCATCTAGCTGTAAAAACACTTCCTCAAGTGCTGAAAGTGTTTGTTTTTCTTGAAGCACGGCTTTCATACGTGTGCGGATGATGTCAACCATTTCTGGGGGGACGAATTGCATTACTGGTTCGTCAATTAATGATTCTGGTGATTCTGCACCGAGCATCTTTGCGCCAGCTTTGTTGATGAAACGCACTTTACCTTGTACGTGAACGAGAATCATATCAGGCGAAAGTTCGACTAAGTCACGATAGCGTTTCTCTGTGATTTGTAAGGCGCGTTGGGTTTCTTTTAATGGTCTTAAATCAGTAATAACAGCTAAAGCGCCGTCGAATCTATCCTTATTGTTGTTAGATGGCGCACCTGATACAAACACAGGTACAGGTGGATTTTCATCGAATTGTAATGTGATTTCGTAGCCGTTGGATTTGCCAATTTTACGTTGGTTATAAGCGTCGTTTAAAATTGGATGTTCATGTGGTGCTGAGATATCTAGTGGGGTTTTACCGATGAGTGCATCGGGTGTTGTGTTGAGCATTTGGGCGAAGGCGGGGTTCACATAGACCAATTTACGTTTTTTGTCGGTAATCGTGATGCCTTGATTTAAACGATCTAATAAGGCGATGGTTGAAGGAGTGATTTTTCTGGTGTTCGCATCCCATAAACAGATCAAGGAAAATAAGGCAAGTAGTCCTATTCCTTCAATGGAGCGAAAGGATAGGTTTTGGAGCATGGCGACAATATAGAGTGTTATTCCAGCACCCAAAATGAGTAACGAGCGATTAATTCTGGCTCGATAATTGATTAATTGATTCATCACATCACATACATTTCTTAGTCAGGTTACAACTTTATTATAACGACAAAGTAGGCTTAATTAAGAATGAGGTTTTGTTGAGGTATGTCGTAAACGGGGGATAAAGGACTGATACGACAATATAAGATGCTGTTTTGATGTTTGCTAATGAGAGGTAATTGGGTGGTTTACATGCCACCCAATAGTGTTTGTCGTTAATGATGTGGTGCTTAGACGCGCTTCCAAGGGTTGATGCCTTCTGCCTTGGTATAGGTATAGACCAGATAGATATAGTATAGATTGAAGACCAGTGTAATCCAGAATAGAATGTCGATAATTGGGACATTTTGCTGGACACCGACTGAGATGATATAGGCGAAGATTGTGCCGATGGTTTTGAAGATGGCGATATAGATTGATTGCCCTTTGATGTTGCCTCGATTGATAATCATGAAGATCAGTAAGATATCCATGTTAAATTCGAGAACCCAGCCGGAGAATAAACCACCTTGTTGGTCAGCAGCAATGTATTGGGGCAGGTTTGGGAGATCATGAATATTTTCGCTGAAGAAGGTTGTTTCCATTCCCCAGACAAGAACCAAGCCCATGATAATGCCGAAGATGAGTATCTTATGTAGGTTTTTGGCAATGACTGGATTTCTGAATTGGCTTGGACCATATCGCCAGATGGTATAGACGATTCCGGCATCTAATAGGAATACAATCGCGCCACGTACCCAGAATAGAGTTGTGTTGCATCCATCATATTGAACAGGGCATGATTCGTTGAGGGCGACCATGATGAATTCCCACGCGATGTTGCCACAAACGGCGACGATAGGCATACCGAATGACTTATCTATCAGACCGCGCCTGACGATCAATAGATAGGCGAGAATCCAGAAGACTCCTTCGCCGACGCTGGAAATTCCGACAATGGTGTTGGTATCCATACTTATTCCTCCCTTGAGGCTGGTTGTGTGTGTAAAGTGAGGCTATGGCTATGAATATTTAGCCATCAGCCCTTAGTATGTACCGGAGAGGGATTCTGTGCAAAATTTAGCGTTTAGACGATGTTGTTTGGTGCCATGAGTGCCATGCGATATGGGAAGATTTCGCCACGCATGATGCGGTTTTTGATGGCGGGGTCGTTGAGCATGATCTGCTTTGCGGCGTTGTCGTCTTCTGCGACGAATATCACGATGCCGAAACTGCTGGGGTCGGTGTTGATGGTGCGTCCGGCGAGGACAACTGTGCCTTGATCCATCAGGTCTTTAAGGTAATTGAAGTGTTGGATGGTGATGTCTTGTTCTTCTTGGGTGGGTTCGCCTGTTAGCATGTCTGAGCGGACGGGTTGAATGCGATAGAGGTATTGTTGCTTTTCTGGCATATGTAGTCTCCATAATTATGTATTTAGGAACTATATCTGATGGTATTGTTTAGGGCAACTCTTATTGGGGGCGAGGGAAGATGAGCTTGAAGGTTGTGCCTTTGCCGACGGTGCTGTCTACTTCGATTGTACCTTTATGTAGGGTGATGATTCTTTGGAGAATGGCTAAGCCAAGCCCTGTTCCTTGATATGATTTGGCGTTATCTGCGCGGAAAAAGCGATTAAATATATGCTCAAGGTCTTTAGGGGCGATGCCGATTCCTGTATCATGGATTTGGATGATGATATGGTCTGTTGTGCTATTGGTATTTAAGTAGATTGAACCATTTTCCGGTGTGTAATTAATGGCGTTCTCAACTAAATTGGTGATAGCGCGATGGAGTTCGTCCACGTCGCCGAGTAACGATGGTAGAGAGTCCTCAAAATTAGTATGTAATTTTAAGGTGTTGTGTTCTAGATGTGAATTGAACTGGTCACAGATATGGGTCATCATTGCGTTAACATCGACCACATCTAAACTTAATTCTGGGATGCTATCGAGGTGGGCAATGGTCAGGATTGCGTCAATTTTTTTTGCGAGTTGGTTCGATTGATTTTGTAATTTTGTCAGATGTTTTTCTTGATGAGCAGGTTCAGTGCTTTTACTCAATAAATAGATGCTGGTGTTGATGATGGCGAGTGGGGTTTTTAGGTCATGTGTCATGTTGCTGATGAAATCACGGAAAAACTGTACTCTACCCTGTACTTCGGCAACTTCTAATGCGTGTTGCTCTGCTTGTTTGCGATCTGTGATGTCACTTGCTGCGCCATAATAACGGATGACACGATTTTCTTTTTTATCCCAAACAGGATGGCGTGTGATTTCTATCCACCGTAATTGTTTGTTTTTGGTGTAGATACGATATTGTGCGGTAAATACCTCACCTTTTCGGATTCGATGTACATCTTGCTTTGCGCGTTCTCCATCATCAGGATGGAAGATTGAAAAATTGGGTTGAGCCCGTATTTCTTCAGATGTATAGCCACTAATCCGTGCGAATGCCTCACCCGCGCTCCATTCTTGTTGAATGTCGCCATTTGATAGTACGCGATATGAAAAGGCGTAATCTGAGATCAATTCTGTGGTGATACGGTAGCGGTCTTCGCTAATTGTGAGGCGTTCAAGAGCATTATTAATCATGCGCGATGAATACATGATTAGCGTGGTAGTTATCATATACGTGAATGTATAAATAAAGAAACTTGCCATTGCTGGTGGAAAGTAGTCAACAACAAGTGGGCTTGCTGTATTTGTTGGTAAATCTTGAGAGATGAAAAGTAGAAATGTGACATTTAGGGTGCTGATGATGGCAAATCCGACACTATATTTGGGGTTGATTATTATTGATGCCAAAATAATGACGATAATGTGAAGTATTGGATGTGGACCTAGAATGCCGCGTGTTACGAGGCTTAATCCAAACCCTAAGAGCCATATATATGCTAGGAACAATTTCCCAGATGCTGAAACAAGTCCACGATGAATAAGAATCATCATAGTTGAGGAGATGATTATTGCGGAACCTATTCCAAATCCAATAATTATTTGCTCACGGCGGGTGCCTAATATGGCGTAATATGGGATAGAGAATAGGGCTGGTACCAATAATATTTGGATAATTATATATAGTAAACGTGCTGTATCCGTTTTCGCCCCATCTTCTGGGAAGATTGGTGGTGTAACCCAGCGTCGTATTATAGCAATCATGCCTAGTGTGATTATCCTGTTGTGCGATCCGCCCACATTTATTGTACCGCATAATTATATTAACTTAGCTAAAATAGCTTACATCTAATTGCTTAGAAGAAGCATAAATGTTTATGTGATGAATATAAATAGAAACAGGGTACTCATTTGAATACCCTGTGTGTTTACTTTTAGTCTGTTGATGTTAGGTGTTGATTCTAGTCTTCGGTTTCGGTTGGTGCTTCTGGTGCGTCATCAACATCGACGTTGATATTGACTTTTACTTTACCTTTGTTCTTGCGTTTTGCTTTCGCTTTTACTTTTTCGGCAGGTTTTTCACCAACGCGCACCTTAAAGTTACCGACACCGCCAGCAAAATCAACAAATACTTGTTTCTCCGCGACGGAGAATCCTGCTGTTTCCCAGACGCCACTCTTGGTTATGAATTCATCGCCACTTTGAACTTTGTCGAAGTAATCAGGGATGCTGACTCCGCCTAAGCCCCCGTTAACGGTCAAACGTGCGGCAACGTTATCTGGTAGATAGAGGTTGAGTGAGCCAACACCAGCGTTAATATCGAGGTGAAGTGGTGTGGCATCTGGTACAGTGATATCGGTTGAGCCGACACCGGAGTCGATGCTAGCACGGTAATCGGTGTCGCTATGTGGCAATGTCAGGTTCATTGTCCCCACGCCACAATCGAGATCAAGGCTGGTGACGGTTAATCCGGTTAGGTCAATTGTTGATGGTGCGACTCCTGCGTCTATGTCTAAGTTTAATGGGATAGCTGGGCTTAAGCGTAACTCGGCTTTGATGTCCTCACGCATGGACATGGATTTTACAGCGCGTTTGAGTGATCCGACGACATCACGTTTTGGGTGTTTTTGGGTGAGGCTGATGATTTTCTCTGTTTCACCGCTAACATCAAATTGAACGTCGCCAACATAGGTCATATCGGCAGTCGCTAATTGGGTTGAATCTGCGTCTAATGCGGAGATATTTAAGAGACTTAAGCCGAGATCAACTTCGACTTTAGCGGATTGTGCGCCGTCGAGTTCTGCCTCGAAGTGTGCCTCTTGAACTTCTACGCCTTCATCGTTAACGATTGAGTTGATGGTATCGTTGATCTTTTTGCCGATGTCATCAAATGAGAATGACCACTCAGTTTTATATTTTTTATCGCTCATGTTCTTACTCCTATTATTTTAATGTTGAGATTATGGACATGGACGGTTTTGCGAACCGCCTCTACAAAAATTGCAGAATAGTGTCCACTGATTATCTGCCCATGAATGCGTACTTATTATGTATTACGCAGGACTCATCAAAATTGTTGCGAATTGATCATATTCTATTGCAATATTTACATTTGTATCGCATAAATCATGAATCGAAAACGACACGAGGGAGGTTTCGTGTCTGTATAAAATCATATAAATTGAATCGATTAGTAGGTGGTGGTTGCTGTTTTAGGTGTTTCTTTTTTTTGGAGTGTGTCAATGATGGCTTGAATCGATTTGCAATCAATATTTGCTTTAAGTTGTTGAGATGCAAAAAACCAGTTGTCGTCAAATTCTTTCTGGATTTCTGCGACGGTCTTGCCTTCTTTGTTTAAGCGATCAACTTCTAAGATGACGCGCATGACGGCGATGGGAAGCGTGTGACCTTGGTAAAATTTGGTGACGTACTCCGCCCAATCCATGTTCATTCCCCTTGAATTCATTACAGATTTTATTATACATGAAAATGAAGCAGATATGAAAAACGTAAATTATTGTAGTGTTATTTTTACTCAATTTTTACGGTAGGACTTCGATGCCCTCCAAGCGGGTATTCTCGCTTAGATATGCACCGACTGCGCCTGCGGGGGGCATGGATGTAAGGGTAACTTCCATAATTGCGGAAGCATTGATAAATACGCCGATGCGCCCATTGCGAATATCAATTTGGACGTTGATGGTATCACCGATGGGGATGCTGGTTTGGATGGCGTGGAGTGCGTTTTTATTTTGTGCGCTGAGGTAGCTTGCTTCATTAATTTGATCGGGTGTGATGGTATATAGCCCAATTGCGCTTAGATTCCCACCGGAGAAATAGAGTTCGAGTGTTAACCCGCCTGTGGAATCGGTTGTGTTGAGCAAGATGTATTGATACGACTCAGTGACAATCGGCGGTTGGAAGGTGACATTGACGGCGTAATTGGCGAAATCGGTGCGTTGCGTCAATATCCATGCGCCGTTGCGTTGCGCGATCAGTTGTTCGCGTTCATCTAAACGCCAATCTGATGGTGATGATAATGACCAGAAACCGTTTTCTACACTGCTACTAAAGCCTTCATTATATAGGGGCGGTGGCGGTGGGGACGCATCCACAAGTTCACCACTGCCAGCGGGTGCAGTCGCAAAGCCGAGTGCGATGGCGGTGGCATTTTGATTCAAATAGGCTTGTGTGCTTTGATAATTTAACTCGGATTGGGTGGCGAGACGGTCAAATTCGGCTTGTGTTGCTTGGAATTCAAGTGCGGATTGAGTAGCTTGTTGCGCGTTTTGATTGGCGATGGCGGTTTCGGT
>WURV02003252.1:0-24348 GCA_011762755.2 Epimenia babai
AACAATAAGTGGAGGTCGACAGCCTAGCCGATAACAATAAGTGGAGGTCGACAGCCTAGCCGATAACAATAAGTGGAGGTCGACAGCCTAGCCGATAACAATAAGTGGAGGTCGACAGCCTAGCCGATAACAATAAGTGGAAGTCGACAGCCTAGCCGATAACAATAAGTGGAAGTCGACAGCCTAGCCGATAACAATAAGTGGATGTCGACAGCCTGCCCGATAAAATGAATAAGGGTCTATATCCAATCCGATCATTAATAGGGTCTTTGACCCGTCTGGTAAAAATAAATATAATTTATATCCCTGCTTAACATAACATAGAGGATCTAGACCCGAATCCATGATGATAATAATAGGTAATTTCTGAACCCAAGCATATGCGCATGTCTTTACGTTAGCCGATAATCGACAATGGGTGTATGTGACAGTTGATAATTAATACCAAGTGTCAAAAGCTAGCGTCAAGTCGCTATAGTTCCATTACCAGAAACTGTTCGCCCCATTCTTCGTCTACACGGAGTAGCGAGAATCGCATATTTCAATAATATACTTTTCATTCTATCTATAATCGACCGATGAAGATTGGCATATATTGCGTGAACGTCTGTGGTATAGAATAACACCAGTCGTCGCTAATTTCACGGACAATGTTTTCTCATGTATGAAATTATATTTTCTAGCTTTGATATTCATAACATACTCGCGTCTCTCTACATCACTCGGTGCTGGCGATGAAGCTATGAATTGGAATGTGGAGTTGCACGCTGGCCAGAGTTCGTTCCCTATTACCGCAATGTACACAATTTGTGGACATTGTCCTGTTGAAATTGGCGCGGAGGTGTTTGGTATTTACTCTAGTTAACACTCCGTACAGACTGAGAACGATCGGGCTGATCGAATGCAGGTCAGTTACAGCAAATTTCGTACCGTTTTACAGCGAAGAAACGGTCATCGTAGAAACCGTTTCTGAATCCTCGAATGAACTGGTGAACTCGAACATATTCGGTCGGACAACGGAAACGGCGTGTAAAACACTTGTGTAATATGTATGTATGTATTTATAGGCTGATTACCGAAGTAATCGTTGTCATAGGCCATTATGGGCTCTTATACAAAGCTAGCCTATTAATTTGGTTAACACGACAATCGGATTAGCCTCACTTATAAGGGGTTGGGGAACACCTAATATAAAAAACCCACCGAGTCTGGGCAGACAATTGACCTTTTTCCATTCACCCCACTTGTTCTAAATTTTTACATATGAATAACATATGTCGCACACTCCGCTAAGTCTATGATAGGTCCATGTTTATTTACAATTAGATGACGACATAGCGGGGAGGTAAGCGACATAGAGAGCACATATAGACCATTTGAAGCACACTAAAACGTACGTCAACGGGAAAAAGCCCCAACAGAACCACACTGTAAGAGCTACCCAGACCCCCATGGGCCATTGTTTTCAGCCTGAAAAACGCAACAGTTAGTATGCTGGTTAGAGCGGGATTCGAACAAGGGACCCCTGAATTCAAACTCAAACGCACTAATCACTACGCCAGCTGCCCCCTGACATTGACATATTCAGGCTTTAAAGTTATAAACATCAGGTATTCATAAAGGCGTCATTTTGCCGTCTTCTTTATGCTCGTATCGTGTATACAATGTAGCGACTCTCATTTTTAATCCTCCAATAGGAGCATACATGTTATAAGTGATTGAAAAGGGACATTAATTTATTGTTATAGTACCCACGGAGGGAAAAAGGTTGAACTGGAATGCCTTCCCCACCGCACTTGAATACAGAAAATTTTCATTGATGTAAGTGATTTTCACTTGAGTATTTTTTAATGTTTATTGTAAAACTGCCATTGCAGATATTTTCAATGTCTTTGCCCTATTCACGTTCATCAAATGTCTGTCATCAGAACAAACTGTCGTAGCTGTTGAAAATAAGATCTGATGAAAAGTATTCATTTTTATTGTTTTCGCAATTTACTCAGTGGATATTGCGGATGTGTTTTTAGCTCACCTGAGCTTATGCCCGTGAGCTTTTCTGATTGGAGTTTGTCCGTCGTCCGTCCGTCCGACAACCGTTAACATTTTCTTAAAAAATTTTATTCTCAAAAACCGCTTATAGCAGAGGTCTGCTATTTGGCAATTTTTTTCCTTGGGGTTGTCTCTTCTAGATTTGTTCATGATATTGTCATCGCAGCTAGAGGAAGTTACTTCTGCCGATTTTGGCACTTTTTCTCAAATCTTCTCAGGAACAACTTATCGCAGAGATCTGCTATTTGGCAGATATTGTCCTTGGGTTGTCTCTTCTAGATTTGTTCATGGTATCGTCATTGCGCCGAGGGGAAGTAACTTATTCCGATTTTCGTATTTTTTATTTTAAAAAAATTTCTCAATAACCGCTTATCGCAGGGGTCCGTCATTTGGCAGATATTGTCCTTGATTTAGTATCTTTCAGATTTGTACAGCATCTTGTCATGGGAGCAAAGGTAGTTTCTCTCGACATTTTTAATTGAAAATCTTTATCTCCATGTCTGCTTAGTGCGAAGGTCTGCCATTTTACAGATATTGTCCGTGTAGGTCTTATTCAAATTTGTTAAGGACATCTCTATTTTATTAGATGTGATTTCAGCCTCGGTTTTTCCCACAAATATGTATTTTCTTGTTTCTGTGTCGTAATGGGTATTGTCTCGTCTCTTTGGCCTCTTGTTTTTGATGTCAAGCAGGCCCCTTGTTGTCTTCTCTTTCTTATTTAAGATGGCCTCTTGTTTTGTCTTTTTCTCTTTTTCTCCTTTTCAAGTGAGCGTCTTGAGGCCTCTTTAATAATATGGTTTACCAAGTTCGACTTTCAACGGTATTTATTGTACTCCCCGTATTCCTTATACTCTTTGCATTTCTATTTAGTCATAGTAACCATAAATTTGTAAGGAGTCTTTGATTGACATGTATTGGGAGGGCACTAGAAATCAAATAGAATTCCAATCCGTTTCACTTAACGATGGTGTAGGGCTATGATTTTACTTAAATGTATTTTTTTATCGTGTTATGCAATATAATTAGTTATTTCATATCATTTCATTTTACTGTTGTGTTAGGTTATGATTTACCTATATGCACTTACTATTGTGTTGTACAATATAATTAGTTGTCACACGAAATGCATATAGGCGCCTTAGAGACATACTAGTTATTAGGGCGCCTCCGAAACAAATCTATTATTATTATTATTATTCATTATCTTTGGCCTCTTGTTTCAATATTTACGGCATCCGCATTTCGTTTTAATTGCATCTATGTTACATTTTATATATTATTTGACTAGTCCTACAATAACCTAAAACTACCGTCAACATAATTTTGCAATTTCATATTTTCATGTAGCATAATTATATATAAATTTATTTGTAATGAGGCATGTCTTTAAAATATGTATACGCAGTGTTATTGTAGGTACGTTATTAAAACTACAGTAGATAATTGGAATTTTAACGATTTGGCAAGTATATTGAACGCTCTATTCCTCGATAATTGCGTGTTAATGACACTCACGCTATTAGTAATTGATTTTTAAAACATGTTGTGTAATCATTGTTGCGTGTATAGTATATTAGTCTACCTACACTCGGAAGAACGGGGATTACGGTAGGGCTCGTGCCGCAATCGGTTTTGGTGTGACTGTCTTGATATTGTATATGGAAGTACATTAAAAAAGTGTAGATAGATTTGCTTTTTACGGCGTTTAATAGGCGGTTTTATGACCTGACGCCTTTATTTATATAAAGTGCATCCTTACATCGTCCATTCGGCACACTTTCCAGTTACTGGCAGAGTAGGGTCTATCGGCGCATTTCTCACACGCTCCTTGATTCCTGCGTATATCGATTAATCCAGATATGTTTGCATGCGACAGTTTTTTTTTGTTATAATTTATATGGTGATGTTTAAGAGGACAGTTAGATTAGTGGTTAGAGCGTTTTGACGTTTTAACTTGGTTCAATTCCCCTCTAGGCAGTAGACTATCTGTGGCGTCTTTCGAGCAAAAAATGCCATAGACGATTATGCGCATGGGTAGCCCTTACAGTGTTGTTCTGCTAGGGTTTTCCCTTTCGCGTGGTTGCGTTCAGATGCTCTATGGATGGTCTCGATGTCGTTTACCCCACTATGTCGTCATCCCATTGTAAATAACCAGTAACCTGCATAGACTTAGTGGAGTGTGCGACATATGTTGACCGTCCGTAGGCGTTGAGAACCAGTAGCGTGAATGAAAAAAGGTCAACTGCCTGCTCAAGCTTGTTGGAATTTTCACAGTAGGCGTTTTCACCCATCACTTTTTTGTGAGGCTAATCAATTTATCGTGTTAATCACATTTGTAGGCTAGCTTTGTAAAGGATCAAGAATGACATGCGTGCAAACACGCGTACACGCCCACACACATTCGTACACGCACGCACATTTTTGTCATTGTCCTGCGTGTCGCATCAGAAATTGACTCCAAAGAATAAAAGAATAAAATGCCGTTTAACCAAGTGCTCATTATGATGATAGGCTGCTTCGACCAGGGGTGTGCAGAGTATCCCCAAAAATGCATTTTTTCGACGACTTGCGACGAACTCAAAATGTAGCATATTGACATAATATGGGTATCATTAGAAAAGCCTGATATTTCTATTTAAAACAAACTATGAAAAAAGAAAATCATCAACATTTGTTCGAGACATGGATATTTTCCCGAGCCAGGTCTAAATTCCATCGGACCAAGTTTTGTGTTTTTTGGGGATGACTTAAAAAACAAAAATTATGTAGGGTCAGTTTGTAGCAGGTCGTAGAAAAAAATTACATTTTTTGGGACGCTCTTTATTAAAGTTTTTCAGAAATTCCTGATAGGATCTACCTCTGGTATTAATAAACGTTGAACCAATAATCAGTGTTTTAGGAGCTGTAATAAATACGAATGTCTCTTTCCCAGGTTTAAACAAAAGTAATACAAGCGTCTTATATACTTGTGTTCTGTCGTACTTCAGTGTTCTCAAGGAGCACTATAAAATATATGCATTATTATTATTATTATTCCTTAATATAGCAGAAGTTTCATGAATTTTTATTTATCTTAGATTCCGTACGTGCTGTAATTAAAAAGCGTGATGAATTAAGCCGGTTTACGATGTGAAAGCCACTGTTTTTCATTAGCGATCAATTTTTTCACTTGTAACTGCTCCATTTTTGCATGAAATCCAATATTTAAACTTCTCCCGATTCATTATGGGCGACACGTTGTTGGCCACGCTGCCAATTTCTGCACTTGACGCAACTACATTGGAAGCCGCCAACGCAACCACGACACCGTCCCGCTCTCTCGTGGACAGTGTTGGGTACTATGTACTGTCAGTATTGTGTCCTATCATTCTCGTTGCCGGCCTTATTGGAAACGCGCTCACCATTATAGTACTAAATGGCAAGGATTTCCGAGGTATGCCATCAAAACCCTACCTCAACACTCTTGCTGTCGCAGATACGTGCTGTCTTGTCTTTGGCCTTATTGACTTGTGGATTAGTTATGTATTTAAATTTTCCGTGCGCAGCACTGATGCAACCTGCAAGGTAGTCACGTTCATGATATACTTTTCAGTGATGACTTCATCATGGATGATAGTCGCGGTGACAGTCGACAGGTTTGTATGCGTCAAGTTCCCATTCCGAGCCCGCGACATCCGTCTCAAACACAGGGTGGTCGTTATATCATCGATAGTTATACTTTTCGCTGCTCTAAACTCTCATATCCTCGTGAGCCACACCTACCGAGAAACAGGAACCACCTTTCCGTGCAACATATATTTGAATTCTATTGTGACACAACATTATATTTACTTTTATAATAACGTTTGGCCGTGGATCGATTTTTGCGTAACTTTTGCGGCGCCATTTTGCTTGATTATTTTCTGTAACATCGCCATGGTTATTGACCTGCATAGGGCAGAGAATGTTACAGATGAAATGGATGACACAGTCAAATCTGAGCGACAATCGACACGAAAAATGACGCATCTCCTTATATTAGTCAGCTCGGTCTTCATCGCCACTACATTTCCTATGCCGATTTATCTCGGTGTCGAACCAATCTTAGAACAATTCATGACAGCAGACGAATATACGTTCGTTTTCGAGATCCTCACTTTGCTTAATTACGTCAATAATGCTATCAATTTTGTTCTTTATTGTCTTGCAGGCGTAAAATTTAGAATTGCGTTAAAGCAAATCTTTACTAGACACAACTGAAGCGAACACTAATGTGATTTCCTTCGGATGAGCGGACACGAGCGTAAAACTTTCTACTTGCGCATTTCCCTCTCGCATTGACGTTATTAACATGGCGCTTAAAGAAAACATGTTATATACAATTTATATAAAAGAAAGAAGAGTAGCTAGTGCAATTAAAGAGACTCATGACTGAAATTGAATGAGACTCAATTGGAGACGTTAGTTAGTGGCATAAGTGAAAGTTATTTGAAGAGATGTGGTTACGTTTGAGAAAAATCCGATCATAACGCGGTTATTGATGGATAACCAGTAAGGATTTAGATTTTTTCTTTTTTCCGTTGAGTGAAATAGTCTGACAGACAAGTAGAGGTCTATGATTTTTCGATGCGAAAATTTTATGGAATGACGAAATGCTTAGTTCATTATCAATATTGTTATTGATATTGATGTACAATTCTTTCTACCATCCGAAGTATCGAAAGGAATATTCTAATCGTAGAGATAGTATCGAGCAGTCCGGCGGGATTGATTTGGGAGGCCATATTATGGTGTGACGTTACCGAGAGTAGTTTATGCCGTATGACTAGTGGGACCCAGGGTACGCAACGTTACGAAAATAAATAACTTAGAGGGCAGCGGGGTAACTTGAAATGCTAGCGAAAATCAAGAATAAGCCAATGGAAAGCTTTGAGCGACAAACACCAGACAGACTCAACAGAAACACTAGACCTCGAATACAATTTAAGACAATAATGTAAGACGTCATGGACAATCGTATCTTAAGCTACGTGCTTTAAAAGAAGTAAGTGAAAAATGTATTCCTTTACGAATGTTTAGGGATGTTAGAATGCTGTGAGAGGTCGTTTGAACAGCAGTTCCAATAGGGTGGTCGTCTCGATAAGGTGACACAAAAAGTTATTAGAAATTATGACTTGCAGAAATGTAAATGTAACTGTTGTTGTCCCGTACTAAGATTAGAAGTATTTGTGTAGCGCTATGGGTAGCTGCACTGTATCTCTCGATGCGTTTTTGCTAATTTTAGTAATGTGATACTTACTGATCAATTATCCCTTTTTATAGCATTGTTTGGTTTGGATTTTGTCTTAGTCTAAATACTGTGATTTTTTAAGCCATTAATTTTAATTTGCAGAATTGTTAGTTTTATATGAAGATTTCTACCAGAGTTAAGGAACACCGTCGATATTTAGTGGATTACCATTGTTCACACACTATCCTTCACTATTGTTTCACGAGAAAATCGTAGTCGCTCAACTGACTAGCATTTCCATCGCAAATTTATTTACACTCGCTTCCCAATGCACTCCACAATCCACATTTAGACTATTTTTTCCGTTATTTGCCATGCGTCTTATACATGCGGAGTTGCCGCACAACCGATTAAGTGGTAGGCGCAATCTTCAGCGTCGGATACCATAGCAGGCAATACATGTATGCGAGTGTCTCAATTTCTTCATCATTAAGGCGCATTTCTAGTCAGTGTACGTTATATCAAATGACCTTACGCGAAAACATCGTCGAATTTATAAAGCGGTCAACTGTACCGTACCTATTTCCATGGTTATATCCCAATATAGCCTTTCCTCGAATAGCCTCTGGTCTAAAAATCCCTATGTAGCCTTTGATTTTTTCTTGTTATAGGCTCCACTTTTTTCCCTGTTATAGCCTCTGCTGGACAACAATGGGGGAACTTGTGACAACAGGGTGCAGTACTTGTCAATACACTCTGTGTTGACGAACGGCATTGTGTTGACGCACTAACCCTAACCTTTAGTCCAATACTGTTGGACATTTGATTCATTTAGAATAAATTAACATTATTCTATAAATATGTTGTTATAGTGTACTCCATTACCATCCCCGTAGGCTATTCCTATATATTATCTTATATCATCTATAATTCCTTTTTCTGTATTTATATTGTGCCTCTGATACAGACGATTGCGACTTAAGTCGCTTTCGTGATCAGTTTGATGTCGGCGATCAGATTAAAATTTGAAAGTTAGCGGGGGAAAACTACCAAGGACTTAACTTAGACCAAAATCTCATTGCTGTGGATTTTCACATTCCACGAAATCCATTGGCTGTAACTTGACCGACAAAGGCGTCAACTCTTTTGCTTTTAAAACAACGGATTTTCTTCTTGTCGAAGCTAGATCTAAGTTATAAGAAGGGAAACCGTTGTAGAGGAAATACCCGGACGTGCGCTACACAATCTACGGCGTATTTCGGTCTGTGGTGACCCGTATTACTACGAACTGTCGAAACAAACTTTCTGAAGCTTTTCATCCGTATTGATTTCGCGGATTGCGTTAGATTTTCCTTATCAACACGGAGGGGATATTTCGGGACACAAATAAGAAAAAAAAATTCAAACCGACACCTAAATTTTGATTCTATGCGACTCTATGCCCAGTGTTACAAGATCGTTCAAGATTTTAATCAACAGCGAGTAAGTTTTTCGTTTTTATTCTCGTACGTAATTAACTGTGTTATATTTGTGCACTGGTTATCACACAATCGCCCACGCGATCAGTATTCGATTCTGAACTATATATAGAACTGTGTGATTTTGTACATCGTTCTGATTTAGCATTGATTCTAATAAAATCTTACTTTGTCTCTTGCAAATTGGAAAAATCTAATTTTTAGTCGTGACTAGACTGACCTCCATAAAATGCAATTAATAAAATGATCAGCTAGCGCCATCCATTTTGTAGAACAATTGACTTTTCTACCAACATTTTTTTCATGGATTTATTATTTTGTATGAAAGCAGTGTGAGGATACTCAGTTAAAGATTTATCACTTTGATTTTGTTGCCCCGATATTTGCTCAAGTTCTTTCTTATTTAATTAATTTGTGTATAAAGTGTATGATTTTGAAAATTATTGTGGCTACATAAACTGGCGAAATATTGGCGTCGTTTAATCGGAGAGAAACCGCGATGTTACTGAGTTGGCCTAATTTTTAACGCCATTATGATGGCGACTTGGTCATAAGAAGATTGATTCAAGAAGCATTTGAAACATTTGGAATTACATTTGAAACATTTGATATATAACATTTGGTAAATTTTCGGTATATTTTGCAGCATGCGCCTTTATAATTTGACATTGTTTTATTAATCGTCGTTATAGTACACCGTGCAGTGCTATTGTGCGCATGTTTCGCTTGATACACACCGTCAAAATCAACAAAAAATAAAATATCCTAAACCACAATATCAAAGTTTAGAATGTCACAAAAGAAAATTGAATACAAAAATAAATATTACAAAGTCTCGAAATGAGTGAATCTGGTATTTAAGTAACGAATTTATGCTTTCACAGTCCGTTACTTTTCACGTGCCGAATATTTGTGGAGCAGCTATGGCCATTTTAATAAACAATTATTACCGACATGAGTTCTACCCCAGTTTTCTTGTTTTAGGCATAAAATAACATTTGCAGGTGAACATTGACAACATTATCGATAATGATATAATTTAGCTTTATTGGAATACAAGTTTATACTTGTGTCTAACACAACGTTAATTGATAATAGTTAGTTAGTTACTTTCCAATAGGCTGATGCAATCGTTGTGTAGGCTATTCATGACCCTTTACAATACTATGTTATGTAGTAAACACGAAAAACGGTTTAGCCTTACTTATAAGGGGTGGCTGAAACAGTACTGTAAAAAACCCAACAAGTATGGGTAGACAATTGACCGTCCATTCACGCCACTGATTCCGAACGTCTAAAAACGGACTACATATGTCGCCCACTCCGCGATGTCTACGATAGTTAATGTTTATTTATAGCGGTATGACATAACGGAGAGGTAAGCGACATAAAGACCATCATCAATAGAGAATTTGAAGGCCAGCTACATCAGAGAGACAAAGGCCTAACAGACCCATACTGCATCGCCTACCCAGACTCCAATGAGGCTTTAAGGCGCTTTCTGCCGGAAAACGCCACACTTAGTATACTGGAGAGAGCATGTCATATATAGACATTTGGAACCAGTGGCGTGAATGCAAAAGGTCAATTGTCTGCCCAGACTCGGTGGGTTTTCACACTAGGTGTTTTTCCCAATCCGATACAAGAGAGGGTAACCAGATTGTCGTGTTGAACACATTAATAGGCTAACATTATATAAGGGCCCAGGATGGCCCATCACAACGATTATTTTGGTGATCAGCCTATAAATACTTACATACATACTGAAGAGCGCGGGAATTGAACAAGGGTCCTCCGGATTCACAGTCAAATGCTCTAACCACTACGATTACTGCCCCCTTAATTGACAGTAACCCACATACAGCTATTTGCACAGCTAAAGTAACACATAGGTGAATTAGACCGCATTTTGGTGTATTTCGTCGTCACTGTCCGTTATTTTCTTCAGTATATGGGATGAGAAGATCTGTTCATAATCATTGTCAAAAATCATCTTGTACGGTTATCTCATATTTCGTTTAATACGTACAGTGAAGTGTAATGCTGCTAAAATTGATTCTTGTAGCTTTGAAATAATTTGAGCGACACGCATCTCGACTTCATAGTATTTTTCGAATGCATTTGGCTCCGGTTTTTAAGGACGTTGGACGCGTGATGAAGATTATATTGACCGGGCTTCACTCAGTAACAGAACTTCTCGACTCTAGGTACAGTAACGCATTTTATTTCACAAATACATGTTATGAGTACAAGTAAACCGATTAAAGTATAATTGTTTTATTACGGAATATACACATCAATGTACAATAAAATGTAGTTTCATCGTTAAGTTAAATTGTATATCTTAGATACGAGTACATAAAACAACACCTTTGAGAGTGGTCAAATATATCATTCGTATCAGATGACCTTTAACATGCACTAGTTCTTAACTGCTAGTGCCGCGACGCATGTAGTCCAGACCTTACTGCGACCACTTTTTACCTCCTCTAAAGCATATCTCTTCCAAACCTGAGCTCGTCCAGACCTTACCTTGACCAGACCTAACCTTGACCAGACCTTACCTTGACCAGACCTTACCTTGACCAGATCTAACCTTGACCAGACCTTACCACATCCAGACGTACCTCGTCCAGAACTTATCTTCTTTAAACCTTACCTCTTCCAGACATCACCTCGATCAGATCTTACCTCGTCCATCCTTGCCTCAAGCAGACCTTACCTGGTCCTGGCTTTACCGCCATCAGACCAGACCTTACTTCGTCCAGACATTACCTAGTTCAGACATTGACGATTGTTACAAAATTTGGCTGTTTCAAAATGCATAAATAGGTGCACCTTTTCATCCGAAAATGTTTTTACTATTTTAAGTACTTTGCCTTTTCCGTTGGTTCTATACATATTATTGTTTCCATCAAAAGAAAGTCGGATAGAGCTCGACCTATAACTCAGTTCAACTCTCTTATATCTTTTCTAACAACTCAAAAATTGCTAGTCAGAAAGTGGTCGATACATTTCATATCTCCGATGTCCGAATATCAAATCAGAAGTTGTTGTCAGTTAAATATATGGCTTATATTTAAAAGTACAATAGTACAAGATAAAATGTACAATATTTACGTAAAAGGGGACGTTATTGTAGGCAATAAATATTCTGTCCTTTGTGAAATAATTAATTTATGAAGGGAAGTAAATACAGATTATTCCTGCTCTCGTAAAGTTATTGCCCCTTATATTTTTGCGAACTCTACAGTTATGCTACACAACTACACTACGTAACGTGTTTAAGACGCGGAACAACGTCCAACAATAACCATACTCCGTACGAAACACAACTACATTAAACAATTAATGGTAGAACGGTGCAGACGCGAGTACAAGATTGTTGATACATTTATTCAATGAATATGGATCTGGAATATATCCATGTAATTAGGGCTACATTATGGAATTTAATAAAGTTAATCTAATGTACATAGTAACCGATATTGAAATTCGCAAAAAACGCATAAAACGCATATGCAATCTATCAATTGTATCAATGACGTCAAGTCAAGACGTCTACGGATTGTTGATGGGTGGAAGGAAGTCACGACGTCAACGGATTATTGATGGGATAAAGGGAGTCAAGACGTCAACGGATTATTGATGGGATGAGCGAGTCAAGACGCAAACGGATTGTTGATAGGATGAAGAGAGTCAAGACGTCAAGCCATTGTTGATGAGATAAACAGGTCAAGCCGTCTCCGGATCTATTTTGGGATGAAGGAATTCATGACGTCAACGAATTGTTCATGGAATGAACAAGTCAAGATGTCAACGTATTATTGATGGGTTGAAGGAAGTCAAGACGTGAACGAATTATTGATAGGATGAGCGAGTCAAGACGTCAACGGATTGTTAATGGAATTAACAAATCAAGACGTCAACGTACTATTGATGGGTTGAATGAAGTCAAGATGTTAACGCATCCTTGAATGGATGAGCGAATCAAGACGTGAACAGATTATTGATGGGATAAAGGGAGTCAAGACGTAAACGGATTGTTGATGGGATGAGCGATTGGAGACGTCAACAAATCATTGATGGGGTGAAGGGACTAAATACGTCAACGGATTGTTGAGGTAATATATATTAAAATTTACGTCTTTATAGATTCTTGTTTCAATAATTAATCATCTACAGAGAAACAGATGTACTAGGCTTTCATATAGTACTTTTTGAAATTTTTAATATCGTAGTTTTAATTTGATAAGTGAGTGAATATTTTACCCAATATGTTATTGTCAAAATTAGCTAGTGTAAACATTACACGGTGTCATAGAGAGTACATTCCACTATATATTTTTTGACAATACAACAATAGACTACTGACCAGCGCGTCTCGAAAAATTGTGTCATCACTAATACATGGCTACGATCTAGCACATCCAACAGCACCGTTTTAAAGTGACTTGTGCCCACCTGATTATTCCGTTATTAGTTCACCACGAGACGATCGTACAGGCCGGGGCCTGGCAGATGTCCACAGATCCTCAATTAACATCACCTAGTTCGTCACATACCAACACTGAATATTAAGAATGTTTTGTACATTGCACACCCAAACCGTACTATTTCATTGGCGTATACAGTATAGACCCCCAGTTCTTATATGAACTCGATTCACTGCTGTCTATTACCCGCTTAGAATCCCAATCTGTTATTATGACCGATGACTAACTTCCCTCACTACATCCCTTCGCATTAAGTTAATACAATATTTGAATCATACAATTTACAACATGTACATAAGCGTACTCACATATCTGGGAATGTTTTAATTCTGATTGTTTGAGACAAGTCACTATCAGTCAGGGATCAAAATGTTGAAAACGTACAAATGCCTGATCATTTTCTTGTGTTATGTAAATTTTCATCTATTAAGTATGTAGAATAACAAAAGGGAAAATTCATTTATGTCAGGAAGTGTATTAACATTCATGAATTTATTACCGATCTTGAGAATTTCACATCCTATTAACATGATAGTGGTAATAATCTATTAGCTGACACGCTTAATGAACACATGATAAGCATCCTCGATAACCATACACCTGTAACAAACGAAAGCTCAATGCAAAACCTTCAGCACCCTGGTTGACTAATACTATACTCCTTGCAAGTAAACGTCGCTTTAGTGAAAAACGTTTTCGTTCATCTCCACTTGCTGATCGCCAAACCAAGAGAAAGGAGTACAAGAGTGCAGTAAATCATGTTAAATCGCTCATTCGTAGGGCCAAACGCAAATATTACACCCACATAATTCGAGAAAGTCCATTGAACCAAGCACACCTTTTTTCCATATTCAGGTCTGTCACGTCTGATGTCAAAACGGCTATTACATAACCAGAATCTGCAGAACCTCCGCATAAATTAGATAAAAGAAATTATTTAGATAGATAAATTAAGATATTAGATAAATTAGCAAGAGAATCTGTTGTTAAAACGGTGTATCATGATGCTCTACCTAAAGCCATCCTAAAGAAATGTATTCTACACATAACAACGACATTCACTGATCTGATAAATCTCTCCTTTATTACTGCGACATTTCCCTCTCTGTACAAATATGGAGAAACAACACCCATACCCAAAACACCGTCATCTTCCGTTACCGATCTGTCATCATTAAGGCCAGTATCCACGCTCGTATATCCAGTTAAACTTCTCGAACGAGCTGCAGCCTCCCAATTCAATGAATACTTAACACACAACAACCTACACCCTAGCAAGCAACCAATCAGCACATATCGTACCAACCATAGTGTTGAGACTGCCATGACCTCAATTTTTAGTCTGCTAAGACATCTAGGTAAAGGTCAAGGTGTGTTGCCCGTCCTTCTAGACATGTCAGCAGCCTTTGACACCGTCGACCTACTCAGTTAATTCACACATTAAGGCACAACTTCGTAATTGTAGGATCGGCTTTGGATTGGGTAGAATCATATCTAATCGATTTTTTCGTGTGCGTGTATGTACTTACATCTCAAACAATTTGCAATTGAAATACGGTATCCCACAAGGAAGTGTGATTGGGCCGATTTAATTTTCTCCATTGCACAACATTCTCGTAATGTTGAATTTCACTGCTACGCCGCTGATACCAAAATAAGGATGCCCCTGACTATTAACAACCACATTAGTCTTCAGCAGTCCATACACCGCCTGGAGTTGTGTCTAGACGACACTTTTGCATGGCTCCACCACAACAAATTAAATGCTGGGAAACAAAACTTTTTTTCTTAAACCGAGGTCAAGACGCACTCCTACAACTGACATCGTTCTCCATATTAATAGAACTCCTATCAAACCTTCACTAACTGCTATAAATCTTGGCATATATAGATCAGCACCTGACATTGGACCGTCAAAATAGTAATAATCTTAAAACATCATACTTTCACCTATGAAATATTTGCGCCATTGTTAAATATATCCTGTCAGCATCACTTCATACTCCAGTTCATGCCTTTATAACATTTTAAACTCGACAAATGCAATTCCTTACTTTCGGGCTTCCAGACTTCCAACTGATCAGACTTCAAAACATGCAAAATGCAACTTCTCAACTTTTATTAGCCAGTCCCCGTACGCATTATATTACACCTGTTCTACGCGATTTACACTGGCTCAAAATCCCTTACCGTATCCACTTTAAAATCATCCTTCTAGGCCACAAATGTATTTACTCCCAAGCCCCTGCATACATTAACTCAATCATTGGCCCTAGATCAACTGGACGTACCACTCGCCTGTCTCCTGCCCCCAACTCTAGTAATCTCTCTTATGTCGCGAGTCTATTTAGGACAACGTTCATTTTCCTACTCAGCCATATTATGGGACCAACTCCCCAATATTCCAAATTTTATTACTTTTCAAACTCGGCTAAAGACATACTTATTGAGCCAATGCTACCCATGTTGAGTAGTCATTCAATGTTGATTATAAAATATTATGAAATTTATCAGAGGCCAATTAATAGACTGCTGTTCTTGGCCCAATCATTATCCGTATTTTAACTATGATATTTCTCATTTTCTATTCGTCTATCGAATTTTAATTGTCACCGGAAATTTAAAAATTTATACATTTTTACTTCAAAGCATGTATATGTTAGTTTTTACTGGACATTTGTGTATTGATATATAATTTTATCTTAACTCGCCATATTTTAATCGGATTTTAGTATTTCCATTTTACATGTCGTCAGATTTGTGCTCTGTATATTTTATAATCTTTTAACGATCGCTGTGAAGTGTGAGTGAAAATGCGTAATGTATATAAGTATCAAAGGAGCACTGTTATAATCTTTAATAACAATAATTATGATAAGGATAATGATAATAATGATAATTGTGATGATAACGATAATACCGATGATGATGATAATGACGATAACGATAACAACGACGAATACGAAGGCGATGACAATGATAATAACATTTATAATTACATATACATATATGTGTGTATACGTGTGTATTGTGTTCGAGCGCGCCTGTTCTTACGTCCATATTTAGACTACGTGCTCGCGGGCTCCCAATACTCTAAAGATTGCAATACTATATAAAATTGACTCATTTGTTAGCGTTTTGTATCATGAGGCTTTTATCCAATATAGCGATGGTATACGGTCTACTCACGGAATGTAATGAAACATCTAAAACTACGCTTTTTGTAGTATGTCATGATCGACAAATAGTAGTCTATGGACACCCGGATGGAACCGAAATGTGAAGACAACCCATATATTTATGTAACGAACTGTACAAGGAGGCAATCGCCAGATATGGCACAGAACATCCAATTTATTAATATTGCCAAATGAATTGTTAACTTTAACTTAAAGCTATTCACTGAAAATGTATCGGTCCAGACGGAAACGAAAGTGATACTGATGACGTCATGACGCAAGGGAATTAAACAATTTTGGAGATTAAATATTACTATATCAAAGACATTATAAATTGTATGTTGTTTTAACATAACATAAATTATAATAACAGTAATCACATATAGTATTTTACAAGAGCAGTGATTCTTTGGGGAACAGTATCTTAGCGAGCTCATATAGGAGCCGCGTGTACCAATGCATTCCCACTTGGGCACTGTCACCGGTCACTAGCCTGGTCATACGGGACGGTAATAGGGAGTCAGCTATTCTGTACATGGCCCGGTATGGAGCGAGTGCTTTATGAGGAATACTGAAGTCTGTAAAAAGGGCATAACATGACACAAGCACCCCATCTACTACTAGTGTCCCTTCATTGGTGAGCGGTGCATAGATACCCCTCCCACGTACCCTATAGGTCGCTACAACACGGCTCGCCCTTGCATTCGTTCCATTATTCGTTGTGTAGACGAAATCGCCAACTGAAATGTCTCGCGCAAAAACTACAGTTTTCGACGACGAATCGCAGTCTTTTTTCCACGAGTCTGTTTGATTTTTCTTCGACGAGCACTCTTTACGTGCGTATATATGGTGAGAGTCCGTTAAGCTAATGACCTCACCATTTTCTGTATGGATGGTCAAAAATACCGCTATGACGTCAGAGCGCCGGTCCATGAATGAAATAACTTTCGTATACAGCATACGGCCATCTTGTGATTGGGTCATCACATAATGACCGACACGTAATTCGGACATCATCATTGCCCCATGGTCACGTGTTATGACTGTGCTGGACGCAGGGAAGCAGCCGCCTATGCGAACAGCTTCTGATGACTCTGAAACGAAAAGGGGCAAATTTAGAATTTCACAAAATAAATTTATTTATTTATTTTATAACAATCACGTCCCATGTGATCCACACCTCTAATAGCCACGTGTCATGTATATAGTGGGTAACAGAGTGAGAGAGACCGGGTAAGGAAAAGAGGTCATTTAACGATATATAAACTGTAAAAAATGAGGCAGTACGCGAACACGGCCGGAACGTCGACTTTTACGAACAACATGATGCGGTCGGTTATGAGTGCTCCTCTAATCTCTAGCATCTCGTTTACGTGCCTCTTATCAGCTCACCAGATGTCAGACCAATCGGTTTTAGACGAAAAGTCACGTTTCTCTTTAGCTAGGTAGACAGACGCGGCTCATCGGCAAATCCCTAAACGCCAATTTCCATCCCCCAGGCGAAATACAATGAAGCTGTATGCTTTGAGAGACATTAACAACCTATAGCTTTTTGGATATTCACGGTGTTGATAGGGCAATGAGTAACTCTAACGCTTAATTCTAAGACAAATAAGACGTGTTTCGCCAGCACTGTACTGAATCACACGCTGCCAAAATGTTCGTCTTAGTTAAACACGAACGCAAATAATCCATATTAGGTAACCCATCAAAATTATATCGATATTTTAATATGTTATTTATTTATTATGACATCATCGAGATAACAAAAATCTTTAACAAGTGTGTATTTAATAAACTTTTACTTCCGGTTGAGTTATTATGTACGTAGTTTGCAAGGACATCGCAAATGACCTCAGCTGACCAGATCCCAGTGGACCCAATGTTTGCATAACTTTTGACAATTTTTTCGTCGACGGCCAGTAAGTATTACACAATTCGAAGTAGATCAGCTTTAGACGTATTTGACGCGTAATTCACCTCTGTTTAGATAGAGATAAGCATTGGCATGTTTTGGTGCATTTGATCGTTTTGTGGGATGAGCTTGTGTTGCAGCTATTTTATCACATCTTGAACCCTTTTTTATTCAAAGACGTTCACACGGGGAAATTCAGAAAAATTAAGCGTTACTACTGCCTGATAAAAAATGACACAGAAATTGCCTTACGTGTTTTTCGAGATCGAATATATCAAAGTAATTCAAATATATACTTACCAAAAAACGGCGCAACATTCAAAATTTTATGTACATTTCAATCAATACTACACATATAACATAATTGTTTTTACTGACTCTATTATAATGCCGATAGGTTACATATTGTGTCGCCTTTACAGCTACTCAAATCCTACCTAACTGTCACTTTTCCATGAACTACTGCGAGTATTGTTTTGCAACTTACCAAACGAGTAGAGAATTGGGCTACATACCCAAAGCAGACATTTTCCTATAAAACTATAGGGTCTTCTGAATGTTTCTAGTATTGCTAGCAGATTTACGACACACGCCAAAGTCATGACTAAACTCACAGGACAGTGATATAATGTTATAGCACATTAGGATGCAGGTGAAACGCATTTCGCTGTCGCGGCACTGTTACAAGGGCAGCACAAAACATATCGATAAGACCGATTTATTCTATTACATTATTTACAGGTCAGCTTCTTAACTGCCACATCTCCCGCATCCGCACTACCAGGACTACGTGAGATATCCGATCAAACTGTCTGAAATCTCTTGCCTGCTGTTGGGATTCGCGCAAAGCGGTCTCAACGTGGGATGAATTTGAATCAATTTAATTGAGACAGGCGCATAGAATGGTGTCAACGTCATCATGTATGGGAATGAAGACGCTGGAAAACCTTTGTATTCAACGACGAGTCTCTTTTTTTGCTTCGTCGCAACGAACGATTTGCCGATGCGTGTGTTCGAGATGTCGATAAATTGTGTGGCGTAGTGTCATGATCTGTTTTGCTAATTCGGATTATGGGTGAACCAATCGGGTGCACACAGACGATAATTCGACATTTTAGAGATGTTGTGACGATATCCTAGAACCACGTTTATTACCATTTAAGAATTGACGAATAAACGCCATCTTTCAGCGTGAGGATGCAAGTCTGTGGCCTACGTATCTCTACAGAATCATCGCTCGAAAAGTAGTCGATATTTTACCGTGGGCATCCACCTCGCCGCACCTAGATTCCTTCTAACATCTATAGGATTGTTCTAACTGACACGTTTCTCAACGAGAACCTCCATTACACAAGTTGCCACAGCTGTTGCAGGCTCTCCAAGAAAATCGGTCCCCACTCCACAAGCAACTCTAGGGACGTTCGATGGGACAAGGCTGCCTGGGAGTGCTCAATGCTCATGGTAGACACACTCAATGTTACTCAACTTATTACATAAGTGGAAACATGGACATTCTTCCGAAACTGTATTATTAGAGGTTTATGCAATGTACTATGCATATTTGACATGATAGCATTATTATTTCTTAATTTTGCGTTCCTTTGTATTGAAGAGTATATTTTAATAACTTTGCTGGTGCGATTTTACATACACGCCGACACAAGTGGCAATTTCCTATGGGAATATCTACAGCTATTGCAATTTCATATATACTTTTGGCGTAAGGTATAAAATATTTAGTTAATTCAAATTCACATTATTAGGGTTATTTTCCCGAACCTGATTTGACGGAGCAGTGTATATGACCGCGTGACTCGTACGAGACCCAGTCGAAACCCGCCTCGACCGCCAGGCGTGCGAGCATGCCGTACTTGGCCCGGTCTCTGTCGCTCGTCGTAATATCAACAGCGCGTCCTTCATAGTGCAGCGAGTTGGTCGCGTGGTGCCCGTCGCTGTCCCAAGCTTCGGTCACCCGGAGGTACACGCCTGGCCAGCGACTCATAACAAACACGGCTAGGCTGTCTAACTTGTCACGGCATCTCTGTAATCATATATCCATCCTAAGTGCATTAAGGTCCCATTCCATGACCATAAAGCGTACTTCCTACAAAGAGTAGAACACGAAATGCATTTATTCGCTGATGACTGACGCAGATATAACCTAGCTACAAGCTTGCTTGCTTTATTTATGTTTCTCTCGTGATTATATTAGTTTAGGTGATACTTTGGACGTCAAATTTTAACATTATATGATAATTTCTGTTTACTATAACATAATATGTTATATATACATAACATATATTATATGTTCTGACATACGAGGGTAGGCTGAAAATTTCATAGGCTCACCAAGAACAACCAAAGCCAGACAAATGTACCTTTTGTCATTTGTGCAGTCTTACTCTGTACGTTCTGCAGCTTCAGACCAAAAGAGACAGAATTTGGCACCGTGGTGTTATCAAGTATCTAGCTATGAAAGGCTTAGCTCAATAGGACATCCATGCTAATATGGTGGATACAATAGGGGATAATGCCGCTGCGTTATCCACATTTGGCCGCCACACGATACCGAATCAATGAGAATGTCATAAGTGCCGTCGAGCAGTTTTTCAGTGATCAAGATGTGGACTTCTATACCACGGGTACCCAGCGCTACAACCTCCTTGGACTAAGTGTGTAGAGCGTAGGGGGGGGACTATGTTGAAAAATAATCACCAAACAATCCCATTCAGAAAAGGCATCATGGTTGGCCTCTGAACTTTTCAGCCTACCCTCATGTATCCCTGTGATACCGACTATCACGTCGGTATCACTATCACGTGTAATTCATTCAATCTGTATAGCTAAATTCCTGTTAATATCATTAGTTGGCTTTGAAGAAAATCTTGACATTAGCAAAAATATAGAAAATAAGTATAGATCACAATTCATGGAGAAGGAAATAATTGTGTAAGGATTTGAAATATTTGGAATTAAATGATCTGAATTACACTGGCAGAAGGAAATGGATATTGACTGAAGTAACTTTCAAGGTATTGTTTTTCAAATTTATTGAAATGATTGCCATTTTAATTTCGTGATATATCGCGGTGTCGAAGTACTAAGTGCTCTCTCTCGTGTTCGCGACACCTTATCGTCGGTGTTATCGTCCATGATGTCATGCATTTCTGTATTTCTGGTGATTATTTGCATCTGTAAATGATATCGTATGAGTCATGGCATCGTAAACGACAGTGACGATGACCAACACAATTATATTCGCAGCCAATAAACCACTCATAGCCCTCGATGTGTGTGCCTGAGTCCACCGGTAATCCTTAGAGCCCACGTATGTAATGCAGCTGTAATCCTGCGTGTTATCGTGTGTCAAGAGCTGTGCAAAGCGCATGAAACTGGTTATTGAACGGCCAATGACGACGATGTAAAGAAGGCTGGTGATCCGTTCGTGATGAGGTACTGATTGTTGCCATAGATATCAATGTACTCGACAGAATTTTATACGGTTCCTGTTTGTAACACTCTTCGATTGTTGTCCTACCTTTCCCTATACGCATAAAGGTGTTAATACCTTAGTAGTAATAGAACATCTATTCACAACTTATTCAATAGCTGTCAATATACAGGTCATTGCCTGAAAAAGCGTATCTTGCAGATATCGGCCCAAAATCAGTCAGCTCATTCTATATTTATATGTCGTCCACCTTCCATAAAAATCATCGATCTATTATCGATATTTGTTACGGCTGTTTGTACCTATGTAAGTCACGATGTGAGTAGGTATTATAGTGGCGGGCGGAACTTCAGGATTACAGAAACACCCACGAGTTTTAAACGGCTACATAGTTATCAAAACACCAACGTTGACCGTTCATTCCCTGATTGCACAAGTGCCCCAATACACGTTGCACATTTCACAGAAATTATCGATCTATCGATATTTGGTGCGGCTGTCTGCACCTGTGTGAGTCACGACGTGAGTAGGTATTATAGTGGTGGGAGGTACTTCAGGATTACAAAAACAACTAAAAGTTTTTTAAACGCTGCATACTTATCTCTTGCGTGGCGATAAATTCCTCATGAATATTGTGATGGGTGAGTCACTGATCAGACTCGCTGATTGCAAAATGTTCACGCATGTGACCAGCGAGCGCCTACTATTCGATCACCCACATTAGTTAGATCAATCGTCTGGTTTTTTATATTATATCGATGTGTATGTCTCGGAATTGTTAACAACTCCGATTAATATTGAAAACAGTATAAACCTAACGGCCAATATTGCAACACTTCAGAAAATCCGCGTACAGCGGCTGGAGTCGCCGCCAGTCGCAATAAGGAGCACTACATGCAACTAGACCGAAAACTAGATGACCTCTGTGCATATTCCATTGACTGCAGAGCATGTCAACCCGCATAGTTTGGCCCAGAACACCACTATTGAATTTTAGGCGAGTGAGCGAATGTTTTTACAGACGCAAATATGATGGGAGGTAACCTATATTGGAGTGGTTCCGTGATGAAGTGTGGAGGATTAAGCACAAATGGAAGTGCATATCTATATAAGAGATGTCGGTCTGAATATATACGAAGATGAAATACCCGATGAATTTGGCACACTTTAAGGGAAAAATTTTGCGGAACGCGCATGCGACCCCTTCATCAAGATGGACGATAATGCATTCCACACAATGAGGTGGTGAGAGTTACCTTCAAAAGCATAAATCAAGAGTATACATTTACCGACATGTACTTTGGGCTTGAATCGGCTCGACGCTAATTACAGCAATACCGGGACTAATGGCTGGGCAGGTCATAATGCTTAAAAAATTACATTTCTAATACCATGTAATTTCATTACTTATGATATATATTTATTTTATTTCAATCATTAGATTTGCAAATTCCCTGAAATAAACCAGAAAACATGAACACTTTCTGAAAATTGAGACAAAAATTTCCTGAAATGGATTTGACAGCACGAGCAACTGTAACATGAACATTATACTTTATTTAACGGTATTTATTATTCCACAATGGAAGCGGTATGGGAACGGTCACATTATCTCAGATGTCTCCAGGTGCAAATGTCTTGCTGCTTCGCTTTATTATTTGCTCAGACTGTTGCAGTAGACCATCGGTGGCACGTTTTTTTGTTGTCTGATTTCAATTTCATCGATCACAGTAGCTGCGATCCATTGTCTCTCTGAAGAATTTCAAGTAGTAAAAAGATATCGAGTAACAGAAAAAAAAACTTTTGCCGCACGTTTAGAGGTAGCAAAACTCAGAATTTTGTCAAATGATCTTGGTAATGCATTATCCACTTGAAAGAGTTGTTAGGAAGCGATTGCATGTTTATGAGGTCGACCTGAGCACGGGAGTCGAATTCTTCAGCTAGATTAGGTTTGACAACAGTTCCTCTAATCGTTGGTTGCTTCCTTTAGCACACACACTCGACACACATCGATTGGTACAGGGAAATTGCTTGTACAGAAATGTTCGCATGTTTATCAGATAAGTACAGCGCCATTTTATCCATGCCATGACCAGTAGCTAAGTGCGCCTTCTTTATACGTATGTCAAATGTTTCTTCAGTTGTAACAAAATACACGGGAGATTTTTGATCGGCATCTTCAACCTTGCGAATGAGTTTCTCGACTTGACAACAACAGAGAACATCGTATTTGTTATAAATGTGATACTGGTGAGAGGACTTTGGGCTGTTTTGGCTAGACGAACTTCATCCAACAAAATATTGTATTCACTATTGGAAATCAATCCTGTCTTAGTTTTAGTATTATATAAGTCGAACCTTCTTGACTAAAACTAACTTCATTATCATCCATGCTACAAACTTATAGGAATACTTATAGTAATACAGTAATAAAGCAATACTGTACTAAAGCAATACACGAGGAACGTCTTATGTCAATATTGTGGATTATTTATTTTTTTTATTTAGTTATAGGCTGACTACCGAAGTAATCGTTGTGTGGGCCAATCTATGACCCTTTACAAAGCTAGC
>WURV02003363.1:0-56554 GCA_011762755.2 Epimenia babai
GCTTTCATCTTGGAGAAACAATAGATGTCTCGGTGGTCTACGTTAAGTACATCCGGCAAGGTGATGTCGACTTTGATGGGAACGATATTGATATGGATGGGGTGTCGGTGAGTCTTATCGCACGTTTCTGACGCAATGGAGTTAATGTTGAAAATCCGATTTAGTTTACATAGGACCAGAAGCAGAGAACGCGAGTGCGATATCTGTGGACGTGCAATTCCTGTACTCGCTAAACCCGATTACACGGAGTATTGGCGATGCGTCGGAGGTTTAAGGGGCACGCCACGAGTTATCTGTTGCTTGTGTCATGCATTGTGGGGAATGCCAACTGATGGATGGACACACTCCGCGGATGGCCGTGAGATATTGACCGCCAAGACGCCATTTGTATAAAACCAAATCACCCGGAGGGAATATGCTCGACAAGCTTATACCCGGATCTCTTGAGCGAATTGTCTTGGAGAAGCTGATTGAAAAGGGGGAAGAAGGCGTTACTCGCTTCGATTTCCCGGAATACTTAGGTTTGGATGAGCAGAAACTAGCCAAGGTTATAGAACGGTTGAAAACCCTTTAGCACACGGGCTTATATCCGACTGAAAGCAATGTTGTGCATCTGGAGGCTGATCAGGCTGATATCGGTCCGCTCAGCCTCCAGTTCTATACGAAGCGCGGAGTTCACATTGCCACCGTTCTCGGACTCCTCTGTGGCTGTTGGGTAGGTATACGAGGTACCCGTCAGACCAGTTTCAGTGTGCTTAAGCGTGTCACCGTCTCCGTAAATCCTCAAATTGTAAACAACGTTTGGTTCTGGCCCTATGTTGCTGTTATTCGCTTGATTTACAAAATCAACCGTTTGTTGAGTTCGATCACGATGAGCCCAAGATACGGTAAGTTCGCCGCTGATCGAGGCAGGGTACTGAACGTTGTTTAATCTCACGTAGCCAGGCGGATACGGTCGAGCAAACCTTTCATTGAGAACGATGTTGTTTACCGGTGCGAGAGATTCATCCAACCTTCCCTGTGGTGTTACCGGTATTTCCCGAACATCAATACTGTCGGTAGATGCATATTCCGTTGGATCAGCACCATTTCCCGCATCGACAAACCAAATAGTCACGCCGGCCAAATGAGAGACCGGCACAGTATCTAGAACCCCTCTGTCAACGACTATTGTCTGTGTGCTGATGTTGACGGACAGGACTGCTACAGCCTCACCTTCAATGAACGCCAATGAGTCATCCTGTACCGTGCTCAAATCATTTGAACTACTCAGAACAATGGTGCTCGTGGTCTCAACGACCAAGGGCGCGCTAGTGACGCCATAGGGTGTGAAATCACCCTCCACCTGGGTTTCAAAGGCTGCCGCACCCAACCGAGTCTGTAACTCGTAACTGAACGAATCGTCAGTCGGTGAAGCGGCGGCAACGACCAGAAACCCGGATGTATCGTCAAGCTGAGCAAAATCAGCCGGAGCCGCCGCCCGGGCTATTGACCAGTAGGGTGTTTCAATCAGCTGACGACTTGTAACTGCGGTAGGTGCGCTGCTGGGTTCCGTCCAGGAATTAGGTTCATCCCCGACAAACGAAGATACCGGCGTGCCAAACACGTCCTCAACCGCGGTAATCGTGATTCTTCCATCACGCAGTTTCCCATACTCGATCTCAACAACACGAAAAACAACGGAATCAATGTTTTCTGCCGGTAGTTGCAAAACAAATGGATCACCATTTAGCAACGCTCTGGCAGATCGGTCACACGTAAATTCCAGATTCGCAAGCGGGTACGACAATGATTGCAAATCACGTTGTCCAAGCCTCGCCGCGAGTGCTTTATTACCGACACCAGGGTAGCTTTTTGATTGAGATACAACCCCTCCTTGCAGTTGGATATTAGCCAGGTTATGAACAGTAACGCTGTCTCTTCTGCCCGTTGTGACGTCTATAAATGACACGACTATTTCGTTGGTTGTTTCACCCCAAGTCGCACGGCTATATGAATGTATCTCCTCGACATCGTCTTGTGTGATGACCGGTAACTGATTGACAATGTAGTCATCACGAATCATCTTGAGCTCAATTAGACCAGTTACCGGATTAAGTCTTAAAACGGCATTGATGTGCTCGGTGACTCTTGCTTGGAAGTCTTTTATCGGTTCAGATTCATTCCAGGGTAGGTTTAATCCAAATCCTTCGTCGAATAACGTCTGTGCGGCCGCGGCGAAACTTGTCGAATCAATAATCGACGACGAATACCCCATCCCCCACTCAGTGTTGGTATAAGTTTCGTAGAGAATATTTGCCGGGTTCATTCCTCCGTTAATATCAGCTGTTGCGGAATTCCAGGGTGAGCGCCTGAACAGCTTGTACTTGGGTTTTTTTAAATAGGGGGACTGACCGACATAGAACTGTCGAAAAACAAGCGCAAAAATACCGCGGAATGCGGGTATATTTACGCCGAGTCGATCACTTAAATAATCATTCACAACCTGTGTTTCTGAACCATCCAAAACATCAACGCTTCCTCCGACACCCCCTTCTCTCTCTTGGCCACCAAATAGACTGACGGCGTTCACCGTAATTTGCCCATTGCTAGCATTACCTTGCCACGCCACACGGTCAGCAAACTGGATCTCCTGGAGTTCTACATCTCCAGCATGGCACAACCCCATGTGCATCCCGAGATAGTATTTGTATGGCGGCGGTGGCCCGCTATCTTTGCTACCCATTATCGTTCCTTGCGACTTCCACGGCTTTCAATACCATGCCGTCACCAGTGTTGACTAATTCATCTTCTTCGATTCCATCTTTGAGAAAAGCGCGAAAATCGAGATCGTGCCGGCGAAAGAAATCCCGAACGCCTCGAGTGCAGTACTTAAGTGTTCTGAAATGTTCTATTTTTACTTTCACTATCCAGTTATCACCTTAATAGCAGAGCCGTCATCACCGCGACTCGCTTTTAAATGCCCATACCACAAGACATTCGGTCCAGTGACCCACACGGTGCCAAATATTACCGGTATCGGTCGGTCGACCTCTGCAGTAGGCAAATCGAAATCAGCAAGTGCCGCAGCTTTTGGTGATTTTGGTTTTGGCGCTAATGCGGCGCTGATAACGTAGCTGATTACTAACGTCGCAATAAAATTCCAAATCATGTGTCGCCCTCAAAAAAGTTGAGTGTCAAATGGATTCTTCGTTGGGATATATGGCTGACCGCCAAAATTCAACAAATTGGAAAATTTGTTGGCGCACTCGTTGGTTGTTCTCTGACAGCCGGGGAATATGCTGGCGGTCGAACCTTGGAACGACTGGTCAATTCTCGCATTCAGGACCAGGTCAGATCCTGTGTGATCGAGTATCATCCGTGTATCAGTGCCACCGTCTGAGCGTGTGAATTCCATATAGCCGCCGTTGTAATATCCATTAGCTTGAGCGGACGCCTGCGAAAAGGTAACAGTCGTTCCACTGATTGAGGATATGGTGTCGGTCACTCGAAAAGATTCTCGATCAACACCGCATTGATTGCTATACAACGGATACGGGCAATTTCGGCTATAACTACGCCGTAAACCGATCCGTTTTGAACTAATGAATATCGACTCGCATTGAAGAACTGCTTGATTATTCAGTCGCTCAGAACTTAATACCCTACCCGACCATGTCGCTAATACTTCATTGTCCACGTCCGACAAATGGCTATTAAAGATCGTTAGGGTAACAACGTCACTTGGCGGATAATCCCGATAAAGCGCGGCGACATCATTATTACGGTCAACAGTCACCTTTAAGGAACGTTGATTCGGATCCTCAGAAAGTTTAATAGATGAACTTTCGATGTAAGTTGGCTCAAAATCCAATCCAAGATGTTGAACTGTCGTATCACCACTAGTATATCGCCATGTATTGGACGAACCTTGCCGGAACAAAAACAATTCAATTGGAGAACCATCGTGATCACTATTTTCAACAGCATCAAACGTCATGATTGAAACTCTTATAACGCTGGGAAACAGTACTTACGTCTTTGTTATGCCATCGGAATTCAACTGCGTCGCCGGCAAGTCGACTAAGCGAGAGAAAAGATATCTTGTTTACCTCACCTACTGTGATGTTGACACCAAAGGAACTATCGATCGATAGTGTCTCTGAACCATCATTGTTATCACTTGCGCTGTCAATTCGACGGTAAAAGACGGTGCCATCATTGAGCTCTAACCGAATATCCCGTCTATTTGTTGCAAATCCGTAAAGCGAGTATCCGCTTTCCACGGTAATGATATTTGTCGCAGCTGATCCGATATCTTGAAATAACACTAAATCGACTTGACCACTCGGCACCCAAAAAGGCCTTAAACGACCCTGTTTGTGAAATATCCAGGATCGAAACTCCGCAATATTTGGTAATCCGTCAAAAACGTAATCGGCAGCTCGGGTAACCGTTGGTAATCCAGACTCATCCTCAACTACGGGTTCAGAAATCTGATTGTCAAGAATTCGAACTTTCCTTTCGGAAACCACATCTCTAGCATCTCGCCAATTTGGACTAAATGGCAAAACACTGTACCCACGATAGATATCACCAAGGTCAATTGCTTCAAAATCGTACTTGTCGACGCAGTCCCACTGAAAAATTGCCGCCCCTAAATTTGCTAAGAAATTTTTTGTCGACTGGTTTGGTCTAAGTCTCGCGAAATTACCAGGTATGACATCAGTACCTTGCTGCCATGTATTTGACAACGGTAACGCGGTAGTGATTTGCGTTGGCTGAACTTGAGCAATTTCGACGGGTTCAAAAACACGATTGGATTGTTTAATTACGGCAAGTCCCCCTACCTGGAAACCACGACCGATGGTGTCAATAGGGATAGTATTGGTTCCTGCAGTGGCCACACCTGTGAGGTTAGTTTTTTCCGGGTAAAACGGCACCGCAAATACTCTTGCCTGCCATCCATGAAGGGTGTTGTGCGCTGTTCTTAGGTCGTCATCACTAAAAATGTAGCGGTAAGTAAAGCGTCTCCGGGGAGTCGTGCGCAAGCGCCTTCGTTGCTCTTTACCAGAATACTTTGTAATAACATCAGTCAACCACTCAAGTCTTTCTATTGGATTCCTGTTCCAATTGACTTTGAACGGCCACACTACAACACGCTGACCAATGACACTTAATGACGATGGCTCAGCGGGGAAGTTGTAAGTGTATTGAGCATCAACTATCGGCGATCCCTCGATTGGAATCTGTAGTGAATAGATCCGAGATTCAAGCGGGAAGAATGTTGTTGGCGCTGGCGCCGGTTCTATCAAAGTGAGACCTTGCGTACCAGACCCGCCAATACTCGACAATAGTCGTGAGTTAAGGTGGGAGTTCCAAACCTCAAATTCTCTCGTTTGGCTGGATAATAAATTTCCTATATTGATTCGGTCCGGCGTTATGTGAATGCGAAAATAGAAATCCTCAAAAAATGCACCGATTGAATATCCCGGAAAAGTTTGTGTAATGCCAATTGATGGCTGTGGAGATAGCACACCCGAAATAAAATCGGTCAACCAACCTGTAACAACAGTACTTGGATACCCCAACAGGTCTAGATTCGACGATCTTTCGCTCGCCTGAGCATAGATAGTTCCTTCTAACAGGAAAGCCACTAATTGACCCTTAGAAACGCAATGCCCAAACTTCCACTAGACGCAGTGCCTGAAGGGGCATTAAGAATCTTGTTATACAATGGAAATGTGTACCAGTCGTCTGATCCGATCGTCAGTACTTCACCCGGATCGAGATTTGTTATGTCAACCCATCGCACATCCTCATAAGCCCCGATTGGCGAAACAAGCCCGTTATCTCTGGTTACTAGCGCAGGAATACGATGCAAAATTGTGGCGGCATTGAACGAATTCGGCGATGCGTCGGCCTGTATGTTATAAAATCCACGATATCCATTTGGCTGCGTGAACTTCAACACTGTCGTTAACGAGCCCGATGTGTTTTCGTAAAACCCGTCTTCGAACCAGAAGTCCGTTTGCCCATCTATATCTGCTCTGATCGCAGAAGGTGCACCAATCTGCCCTGGGTTAAATGCGCCGCGCCACCGACCTTCAAACGGGTATCCATGATAATTCCCAAACGGGTCGTGCTGTTGGGTGGTCGCTGTCATTGATAGGTGCATATACTGGCCACCCGTGTATGTTCCTATCGGTGTCATATCTCCGAAACAGATGTACTTGTACACGCCGCTGCCAATATCCAAGACACAGTGCACATACGATCCATTCTGAAAAAAATGGTAGGTTGCTGGAAACGTGTAGTCATCACCATAGAGGCTTCTGGAAGCACCGGGATGAGCGTCTTCTAAGGCGCTAGGTGTATAGCCTGATGCACCGGAGGCACGTAACGTCCCGGAGCCAGAATCCCGCAAGTGAAAAAAGCTCCCAGAACGACTCAAAGACAACTGCGTCGCAGAAAGATTGTCCTGAGTCCACCCGTTTGCGACTGCGAACACCGATAATTCAGACAATAACTGAGAAAACGAGCTAACTGAGGATGTTTGGTAAGCCATTAGTTACGTTCCAGCGCGACAAAATTATTGAATCCGGTACGAAACGTGTTTTGAGCCAATAAATAGTCGATGCTGTTTTCTTGTGTGATATCACCAGAAGTAGCACCAAAACCACTGACGTAGTAACAGCCTTCTAATGATCCCCAGTTGTTCTTTGGTGTGTGGGTAACAACTTCGATTCGTGCCAACATCCTCTCTCCGCCAGGCGAGTCACGATAAGAGCTAATGAAAGGATAAATGTAGGGGGCAAGATATCTGTCGTCAGTGCTCGCCTGAGTCTCCAAGAACCAATTGCTAATCTCTAACCATGTACCGGCAGTATCACGAAACCAGGTTGAGCCAGGGGACGGATCAAAAAAAGCCCGGTGCGTATTTGATGTATCTGAATGTCTAACGTTAGAACCGGACGAACCTCCGACAAACAGTGGATAGGGAACCTGGTTAGGTGTGCCATTAGGGAAAATGAAGCCTAAATAGAAGACTGTGTCGACGCTACCTACTCGAACACGACCTCGCACACTTCGTCCGCTCGCCATAAATGTATATGGCATCGCAAAATTTCCAAACAAACAATAAGATGGTGGGCTGATTCCGGGTTGTGTCGTAAAGTCATTACCTGAGACATACCCGATAGAACCTCGTATATCCCAATTGTAGATATCTGCGCCAACATTCACGAGCGATCGAATTCCAATGTAAATCTGATCGGTACCCGCTAATCCAGGTCCCCGTAAAATCAGCTCACTATTGGGCGTCCAACGTTCAGTAACCCACGCTTGCGATGGCGACTCTGCAAGCAACGTTGGATTCGTGGTCAAAAATAGTCGCAAGCGATCGAGCAAATCATCGAAATCAGTGGCGGTGCCTTGTTCAAAAGCCATTAAGTCAGTACCTGCTTGATCTGTCTTTGGAGTCGTTGCATTTTGTTCACAAACACTCGATCGCTTCGCGATGAATCGAGGTAATCATCGAGCTTCGATGAGTCATCGAGATTAACAATCGTGACACCGGGCATATCGGGAGTAGAGTTTTTCGGAAAAACTGTCTCGCCACGCTCGAGGATTGCTGGAACTTCATTTGGTTTTAGGCCAGCAACACCACCTTGGTGGTATCTCGGTGCAGAAAGAAACATTTCAGCCGGCACTCTCCGACGTACCGCCGCACCTCCAACCCTACCGCCTGCGTGAAAAACGCTTGCCACTGCAGCGCCCAGACCACCTGTACCCGAGTTCGATATGGCGTTTAACACTTGTTGCTGAAGAATCATCTCCGTGATACGGCGCAGAAAGTTACGGGAAAAATCCAGAAATGCCTCCTTGGCTCCTTTTGTTTGATCGATAAAGTTCAATAACTCACTGGTTGCACCGCTGGCGAATGATCGATTAATCGCTTCAGCGTTTTTTTCGATTTGGAGTTGGGCTTGGCTTGATTCAGTAGCAAGCTGTTTTACTTGGGACCGCATTTCTGAGACATTCGCAATAAGCGCCGGGTTACCTGTTGCCTCAGCGAGTTGTTGCATTTTTGTTATCAACTCACCGAGTTGACCAAGTGTCTCCTGCCGAAATGCAATTAGTTGGCGCGTTGCTTCTGTCTCAGTAATAACACCTATTTGAACTTCGTTGGCTAACTCTTGTTCCTTTTGTCGTAGCTGTTCGATTAAAGCAGAATACTCATCAGCCAGATTATCAAAGTTCGCTCGAGCAACCTCTATGTCGAACAGTTTATTTAGAAGTTTCCCATTTTCACTTTCAGCGCCTAACTCATCAATCAAAGCGGTGTATTTTGAGTTGATTTCACTCAAACGTGCATCGAGCGTTCTACCTTGCAGTTGGAATAGGCGTTGCTCAGCATTTTCCAGTATCTTCTCAAGCTCAACTTCCCGTTTTCGCTGGTCGATAATCCGGGCTTGTTGAAGCAATGATTCCTTTTGATTTTCATTAAGGTCCCTAAACCGGCCATTCTGTATCTCATAGAGAATACGTTCTTCTTCTTTTTGCTTCCCAATCAGTGCGACAGAGCGACGCATAGATTCAATTGCCGAATCAAATGAATCTGTGAGCTTATCCCCAGAGTTATTTTGCTCTAGTAGCCGGACAAGCTCTTCAGCGGTATTAGAAATCGGTGATGATACGGCATCTACCACCCCAGCATTGGCGGCGACGGTACTGGACTCTCTCAGCTCCTGTATTCGAGACTTTAAGGAGTCGATCTTGGCTTGAACTTCTTCCTCAGATGGTAAGAAATTGACCCCATCTTCATCAATTTCGAAGACTGGTCGACTAAATCCTCCCTCGCGGATATCGGCAAGTAAAGCTTGTGCATCCAGTAAATCTGCATTAAGGGATTCGATATCCGTCTCTATGGGTCCAACAGTCTTGCGGATAATTTCGCTGATAGCGATATCAACGCCAGTAATAAAATCTAACACTGACGTAAGTGCCGAAATTATGCCGTTTGCAAGATTGGTAAAGGCCTGTTGGAATTCTGGGCTGGCTATGATCTCTCTCAAATCGTCCATTGAATCGACAAGTCGTCGGGTATCCGCTTTTGTGATGCCTCGATCGATCTCATTGGCAATCTGAGTCCAAGCGTCAGCCACAGTCTTTGGCAGTTTTTCAAATTCTTCCTCGAGTAGCGCCGATTGCGAAAGAATCGATTGAACCACGACGTCAGATGTCAGTAATCCATCCTTACTGGCCGCTCGTAGCGAACCAAGGGACTTTTTCAGTCCATCCGCGATTGCGTTGGCAAGGCGTGGCATATTTTCCGCAATTGAACGAAATTCATCGCCGCGGAGCTCACCACTTGCCAGCGCCTGGCCAAGTTGAATAACGCCGGCTGCTGCTTCCTGGCTGGTAGCCCCTCCAATTTTCAAGGATCTGTTAACTGAAGTGGTTATATCCTCGAGATTGGCCTGTGATAGATTTAATTCGTCAGCATTTCGGGCAAGGCGAGCATACAGTTTCGATGTAGCGCCAAAAACACTACGCGTATCCTGGGCCACTTTAAACAGTCGCTCAGTCGTCGTCGCCAGTTCTTCTTCGCTGTCGATAGTGAGTCGAAGAAGCCCTTGAATCCGCGTGAATTCGTCCAGGGTGTTGATAACCCCTTGAACACCACGAATTGTCGCAAATAACGCAGCACCACCAGTCGCAAAAGCCGCAATTGATGAGCCACTTGCCCGAAACTCACGATTTGCACCACGAATTTCGCGTTTCAGCTCTCTTACCCGCAGTGCCGCCGCACGCTGTGCAATCGATATTTCGCGACCGGACAGCTTTCCGGAGTCCGCTAATCGCCTAAATGCAGCGCGAGTTTGACGAATTTCCCTGCGTATTTCTCGCTCGCTACGTATTGCCAGAACATTCCGCGCAGATCCAAGATTCGACCGGCGCGCGGTGGTACTTGCCGCTCTATTCTGCTGTTCTTGCGCCTTCGTTGCTGCTTCAATTTCCCGCTTTAAACGTCGATTCTCACTGGCAAGTTTGGCCGTGTTAACCCCGGCGGCGTTCAGTTCTTTTCGAAGATCATTTAGGCTATTTCTTTGGCTGATGTATTGGTTTTTCGCCTGCCTTGCTGTTCGCTTAGCAATATCGAGTTGTCTGGAGCTTGTAGCACCGACATTTTTCAACTCTTTGGTGAGGCGGTTAACCTCTTGTGTTGCAGCCTTGAATCGCGCTTCTGTTTCCTGTGTTTCCCTCTTAAGTTTGCTGAACGTCGAAATTTGGCCAGCCGTGGCCTTGATTCCGGAAAAAAACTGATCTACCTGTTTTCTACCTCTGATGAGGTCTTTTAAGTCGACCCCTAACGAGAAATCGACATCGTTTTTTCCTGGCATAAAACTTAGTCAGAACCGTTTTTTGAAAGTTGATCAAGTAACAATTTGGTGGATTTACTACTTTGGGAACAGTTCATTAGCGTTAAAAGCATCCTGTCGTGGTCCGCTTCTGCTCGTGATACTGATTTTAGAAAGGCCTTAAATTGTCGTAGAGTGTAATGCTGTATTTCTGAGAAAGAGTGTCCGTTCGATACTAGTCGTTGGATGCTATCTGCCCAATCGATTGGGCGATTCTGTCCATTGCTTTCGCAATCTGGGGCATCCAACGCCTGGTAAAAAAATCAGCATTGACTGCAAAGATATCTTCGACTAACTGCACGAAATCCTGTATTTCGAGTAATTCAATTTCACTCTGCTCAACGCTTAATACAACGGATGCCATCTCGACGAAGCTGTCAGAATGACTACCGACAATAGTGAGTAAGTCAGTGTCATTGATATCGGCAACAAACGGCTCGATTGCCCTCGCAACTGCACCCAGTTGGCCAATTTTTATTGGCCGTATCTCCCATTTAATATCACCGGAAATGAAAAACTTAGTTGTCGGTGATATTACTTCCGTATCACTCGCCATATCTGGAACTCATTACCCGCAAATTGCGGGCGGTTGATTTCAACGTTCTCATTTTGGACGTGTGTCACTAAGCCGGCCGGCCGTCGATGTAAAGAGCCGATTGATTCGCCGGCGCCTGCACTGCGGCTTCAAATGCGATTTCCTGCCATGCCGCATCAGTTGCCTTTAGTGGCAGATCACCAGACGGTTTCAATGTCACTTTCGGCATGAAATAGTCGCGGTTTTCGCCCTTGTTGTTGTCCGCAACAATACGCATTGCCCCTTCGACGGAAATGGACGAACTGGAGGAAACCTGTTGGCGAGTATTTGCGACCGGTGTGTAGTCGACGAGCAAGTTCGTGCCGTTCGCAATACCACCACCCTCAACAATGTAGATTCTGCCGGTGGCAGCATCAAGCGTGTAGTCAGTATCGACTACAAACGCCGGGTTCGGCACATCATCGGTCACTACTACTGATCCGACGTCACGAACACCGGTTGGATTCGCGGTTGTAACGCCGAGTGTATACCAGCGTCCTTGCTGCACTGCCGCAATAGCCTCGTCAACGACTGGCGTCGCCGCTTGCGCAATGCTTGCCGAGGCACCACCAATAAACAAAGCGAGATTTTCATCAGAAATATCGTCTGCAGTGAAGTTCAGCGTGCGAGTGATTTTCGTTGGAAAATCCTCATCGACTTCGCCGAGCTCATTGGTGTGCTCAAGGCTCTCGGATGCAACATTCAGCGTCGCTTGTGGTGTATTTCCGAAATACCGTTCACCGGATTCGCCAACGGGCTGAAAATACATTGTTCCACGCGGGATAACATAGTTGTTTGCCATGGTAGTTTTCCTCGTTTAAGTTAGGCAAGACCAAGCTTTTTGGCTTGATCTGGCCGAAGTTTCACTTTATCTCCCGCTTTCTTGTCCTCGCCGCCTTGGATAAGTGGTTCTTTGAGCGTGTATTCCTTGCGCTCAACTGGTTTGGATTCGGTAGTATTCTGATTCATCAGGTTCTCTCCGGATTGGTAGTTGCAGTGTATTTAACGTTGAATTTCACCAGGCAACCGCTGAACTCTTTGCTCACATCTTGAGCAAAACGCATCCCGGCGCTAACAATGTCAAAATCGTCATAGGCATCGGCATATTCAGCAGGGTCAAATTGATCGGTCATCATTGCGCTGATTATGTCTTCCTTTAAAAGTGACAATTCGGCGATCCCACACCCTCCCTGAAGGATTCCTTCGACGGTGATATCCCAACTAAACTGATTTTTCTTGTTGTCTTTTCTGGTGACTGGTATTTCGGTTGCCGGAACAATATTGATAGCCGGCATCTTGTTCTGATCATTGAATTGTGATTTCCACCGATGAATGTCACTTCCGGCATCAGTATTAAAACTGTTTGACGTGTAGATTCTTTTCAATCTGAATTCAACCAGATCGATAATCAGTTCTTCGGGTCCTTTAGCCATTATCGAGCGCCACGACTACCTTGGTGAAAATGTCTGTTGATTGTTCCGTGAGTATTTCCGCAATTTCGTATCGAGAGGAGTCAATGCGAATGAACGCACCAATCGCAACACTAGGCACCTCACGACGCGCGATAATCGACGTGAGGGATTGCTCTACATACTGGGTGAACGCGTCATCACCAGGTCTTGTGACTGCCTCGTTGCGTGGCTCAGTAACCCGACAAGGTACCTCCCCACCAGTTGGGGGGAGGTAAAAGCCACCAGTCACTCCCAAGCGAGCGAAGACGGTATTGTCTGCGCGCCGCTTGAGTTCCGCGATACTCACTACTAGGTGCGGCGAGCGCGCTGCAGCATTGCTGGGCGTGTGCACATCGGCAGCGGATAGCTGTAGACTTCAATGTCAGCATGCGCATTACGATCGCGGTCGGGAACAACCATTGCATACACATCCTTGCCGGGCAGGTTGATGGTGTCGAACCACTCACCTGGTGAATACGCAACCTGGAAAGCACCCGGTGCACCGATTGGGAAAAACTTGGCCTGGTCAGTATTCACACTGACTTTCGTGTTGTCGTCAGTCCCCTGATAGTTGATCCACAGGATCTTTCCAAATCGGAACATACTGAACGCTTCGAACTCATCACCATTTCGTAGATCAGACGCTTGTTGAGTGTTCAAGAAAGTTTCACGAACTTCCGGATGGGCTGTTAAATCATCCCAAAAATTGTCACCACAGAGTGCAGCGACTCGAGTACGACCTTCCACCCATGCACCCTTGGAATTACGCTTCATTGCGCGGATGACTTGGTTGCAAAGCTTGCGGAGAGCGCCTGAAGCTGGCGAGGCATTGTCAAGATCGAAATCGATCTCAGCCGCTTGTGTGACTCCGAATTCAGAGTAGAAGTCGTAGATCGTGCTGCCATCAGCATCAAGCACAATGCCTTGTGTAGCACCGAGCATCTGATTTTCCCAGGTCAACTCGACTTCTCGCATCAGTCCAGCGTCGCCATTAAGCCGATCGTTAATTTCTCGACCTACTTGCTTCATCTCTGTTTCACTGCCAAAAGCACGAATATCAGCTAGTTCAGAAGCGGTTATCCGATCACCTTTCGCAATTCGCGGTGTACGAAAATCTCGGATAAGGCGCTTTGCCGTAGTGCGCTGAGGCAACGGTTCACCGCGCTGAGTGGTTTGAATCACATTCAGCACACCGTCCCGTTCTTCGATTGCAACGGTCTGAGTTCGCACGCGTTTAGGAACAAAAATCCCCAAACTGCGAATCAAAGATGGTAGAAATTCCTGCTTGTTCAACGAATCGGTCAGAGAGACCATTCGAAATGCGTTCTGTTTAAAAATGTCCAAAGTAGCCATGTTTAGCCTCCCGTTAGCGGACGATGATTCCGGCTGCCTCGAGAGAAGCAATACCGTCGTTTTGATCACCAACGGTAATGCCGGTAATCCACTCAATTTCCGAGCCGTTCACTTCACAATCGCGAACGTGTGCGACACCCGGCGCATTGCCACCGGTGGCATCAACAGCATCGAACAAAATTGCCGATGCGTTTTCAGTGCCATCAGCGGCCCCTGGGTCGTGCTCGGCATAAACACCTGGTGAAGCCGTAATCTCACCAAGCACTGCTCCAGCCACGAGATTTTCACCAGAAGCAATGACGATTGCCTCACGACTGCGTTCGCCGTTCGACTCGGAAACGATATATTCACCGGCGTGCCGGCCTTCATTTAGCGTGGTCACTATTTAGCCCCCTTTTGCTCAGAATTAAGATCGTCCCAGAACGCGGCTGCTTTCTGGTCATCGGTCAGATTGGAATCTCCGTCGTCGAGCCCAACATCAGGGTTCCCTTCATCCTCCATGGCGGACTCAAAAGGCGATATTGATTCCTGCTTCGCCTCTGGTGTGGAAGCCAGCACTTTCTTAGCCTCGTCAACACCCATATCGGTATCCAGTGCCAGCGTTTTCGCTGTTTCTGCCCGACCCTTTGCTTCCTCGCAGTTGAGAATCCCGGCAATTCGGGTTCTCTCGTCTTTGATTCCAGCAAGACGTGCATCACTGACTTGCTTTTCACTTTCGGCGACTGTCAGCATCGGTTCGCCGCCATCATTCTCATTGCTCATAGATAACCCCTTTTCAGTGGTTTGAAGGTTTTGGCGCGAACCTGCGCCGGTGGTTGCTTGTTTAAACAAGCGGGAAAGCTCTGCGCCCTCGCTGCTTATGCGGTCAACAAGGTTTGAATCAATTCCATTTTTTCCCTGGAATATCCCGGCCTGTTGCGCGCGGACATCGTCGGCAGATATGCTGCGATTCCGAGCAATCGTCTCGACGAATAAATCATTCGTTTGATCAACGTCCTGTTGAATCCGAGCCATTACATCTTTTGGTAACGGTTCGTGCGGATTGCCATCAACCTTTTGATCTCCGGCAAAAATGTAAGTGACTTTTTGACCGATTTTCTTGTTGAACTCGGACTGATCCATGTGCGCTACAACAACCCCAATCGAGCCAGTATGCGCAGTTCGTGTGGCAACGACTTCTGAAGCTGAAGATGCAATCAGGTAACCAGCGGACAATGCCCGATCGCTCACGATCGATGTGATACGTTTTATGTCGCGGCTGGCGAATACTTCATCGGCAAAGTCAAATGCGCCCGCGGCTTCACCACCCGGCGAATCAACGATCAATGCAATCTCTTCAACTTCATCGTCGTCGAGCGCTTGCCGAAGGGCGCCGGTCAGCATTTCATAACTGGTCACCCCAGACAGCGAATCGAGAAATCCGCCGCGGTGAACAGTTTTCCCAATTACCGAGATAATCCCGACACCTTTGACAACTTCATAACCGGCGCGCTGTTGTTCGCGTTCGGTATACCGGGTCATCTCAGCATCCGGTAACTCCAGCGTAACCCTGTCACTCAGCGCATGAAGCGTCGCGTGCAGTGCGGGACCGTGTATCAACAAAGGTTTGTTAAATACGCGATCCAAAATGTGCGCATAGTTCATAGGTTCTCCCAATAAAAAAGCCGCTTTAAGCGGCTTCTTCATCGTCCGGTTTATTGTTACCTGGTGGCGGTTCGTCAGGTGTGTCCGGGGCGAATCCGCCGTTTGATGTACTCAATTCGATTCCGTTGTTTTGTGCGTACTCCTGTTCGGCTTTTATCTGCTCGAATTCTTCTTCCCAATCCAATCCCTGTTCCGCGAAAATCTTGGCGTAGGTTGTTTGCTTCGATTCAAGTAACACCTTGTTGGCGTTCGCTGTCTTTGTCGGGTCAATCGGCAGATGACCAACACCCAACCACTCAGCACGGCAATATGCCGATTTGAATTGGTAGAAGTTCGGTGCGTCGATAATTCCGCGGTTAACAGCTTCCTCGAGCCACAACGCATAGATTTCATTGGCCCATTGGCTGGCAAACCATTTCCGCCGACTATGGAAGTGACGCCATGCTTCAAGTAGCGCAGCCCGCGCACTGGAAAAATTGACCTTCGAGAAATCCTTGTTCAACAAGATGCCGGGTAGGTTGATACCCGTCGCTATCTCGTTGCCGAGTTCCTGCATAAAAGGCGCAAATGCCGTAGCCGGGCGGCTCGGTGTGAAGCCCTCAAATTTAGCGCCTACCGGTAGCTGAACTATTGCACCGCTATCCAGTTTTCCACGCCATTGGTTGTATGCCTGAACATATGCCTTGGCTGGATCTTCACTGCCACCAAACAACGACATTACATCTTCGGGCGACATGTTGGATTCAATGAAGGCAGCAACCTTCGCATTTACCAATGCTGCTTGTGTTTCCGCCAACTGGTATTCACCCTGCAATCGAAACGCCGCCATAACAGCAGATGCCAGCGGCTTATTGCGAGTCTGCCCGGGTCGGTGCTGGTCCGTCACAAAAATAAACTTACTGCGACCAAACCTTGTCTTCGCGCGGATAGGTATCCACGTGTTTGCTTCTACACCAGTGGTGAGCTCATCACCTGGATGCGCACGCTGAATGTAATAGGTTTGGGCTTCTCCGAACTTATTGGTACGTATACCCGCTCGCAGAGTGTCAGTGTCCGGCCTGCCGTTCGGATTGCTGATTCGGTCCGCTTCAATAATTTGTACAGCGGTTGCCCAATCCGTGCCGACTCGTTTAGGTAACCAGCGCGGTATTGCAGCACCGTCACCGGATATCATCGCCGACCTCAATACCAGGTTCGATGAACCCAGGAAGTCAGATTTTCCATCTGCAGAAAACAGTTTGCATTCGGCGAAATCTTTAAAGTGTGCTTCAGTATTCCGAGCCCATTCCCGCGCTTTTTGTGGATCCCACCCAAGTACTCGGAAATTGGGCTTTGCCTGTAATCGAAACGTCGGCCCAATGATGTTATCGAGATGAGTTTGAATTCCGCCGGCGAGTGTCCCATTGTTCCGTTCAAGGTCTCTGTTCCGCGCCCTGAGCGTATCAAGTTCGGGTAAAAGTTCACTGTCGGCAGACCCTACGCGCGGAAACCAATCCCGCATTTCGCGTGCTGTCTGACTCGCTCCAAAGTGCGCGGTGTCAGTCGCAAACGTTCCCATGGTTTGCTTACCCACACGCGTACCCACGGCCATCATCTCCGGACCATTTGACTGCGTCGGCGGCCATGTAAGTGATGGTGATTTCATGAAACCTCTAAACGTAGATTGGACCGCGGCGCGTGCCTGTTCCCTGTAGTACAGCAATTTTTCCGTTTAATTCGGTGATGTATGCATCCAGTTCGTTGGTATCCCGTTGGCTGTATTCAACGTGCACACCATCAGCCTTGAACAAAACGACGTGCCCATCAATTTTCAACCGATGGCGTGCTGCCAGTGCCTCTGTCAAATATTGCTGAAGTGTTGCTAAGTCATCCAAGGTACGGGCTCCCGTCATCACCACCTGTAGGTAACCCGGCTAATAACGGGTTTTCAGCTGGCTTCGCTGGATCTGCGAGTTTTTCGGCTCTTTCCAATTTGATTGACTGCCAAACTGGATTCAGGATTTTCAGTGCTGCATATGCGTAGTTGCGTTTATCCAGTGCCTCATTACGTGGCCGCGTTTTCACCCATTCGTGGTGGAGGAAGCCTCGCACGAATTTTGGAACCAGTTTTTCAGCGGTCAGCTGATTAAAAAATTCCTCGTTGTAGTCATCCGCAATTGGGAAGTGACAATACCCTGGCCCCGGGTCAGTAAGAGTCAACCTCGAGTAGATTGAGCTTTTGCCCTGGTCAACACCAATTGGAAACAACCTAACTGGCGGACCAGGTGACACGTTTTTCTGTTTATTCGGTGAAGATACAATTGGTCGACCTTCACCGCCGACACCTTTGAAGGCGTAGACTCTACGAGCCCAGCGAGTCCGGCAAAAGTCATAGACCATTTTTGTATTGTGTCCGCCGGAGTCGATACCGGTCGCGAGCACATTGATTTTCGCGCCAGACTCATGCTCAAAGCTTTGTAATAGCGCCGCGTCAAGCGTGTCCCAAACATCAGCTTGATTCGTGTCGCCATAGATAACCTGGTTTTGTATTCCCCAGGATTCCTCACCCTCACCCCAGCCGACAAACTCCAGCTCCAGGCGATCGGGCTGAACGTCAACACCACAGGTAAGTACAATCGCGTCCAGTGGAACTTGTGCGTTGTATTTCTCGCGCCGCTTATACAAAACATTCGGGTCAATACTCTCACCGGCGCCGGTCCAATTCTCGGCGAACGCTGTATTGACAACCGTCTGTAGTTTTTCCGGATCCTTACCGGCATCGAGAAACTCGGCAATCGTTGCGGCCCACTCAGCGAGTGAGCTGCCCCACTGATTCATCCAGTAACCCTTTCGGGCTGGATTCCCTTTGCCCTTCTGAATCCATTTTCCTTGTTGCTTCAGTTTGAATTGATCGTTGACGTCATGGACGCTGCCACACTCCTCACAAACATATCGAATGTTTACCGGTATTCCGTCTTTATCCTTCTCCCATTGAAAGTGGCGCAGCTGCGGAAACTGGTACTCACCGCAATGTTGGCAGGGCAACTGCCACTCATGCTTCAGTGAGTTTTTGTACTCAGCATCAATTCCGGCGTCTTCGAACGTCGGTGAACTGACGAGTAGTATTTTGCGATTCCAGAACGTGAGGGTTCGTTTTGTCGCAAGCTTAAGAGCGTTACCTTCTTTCGTTTTCTCCCAGCGATTAATTTCATCGCAAAGCAAATATCGAATCGGTCGAGATGCGAGCCCCGCGGGACTGTTTGCACCGCCGATAGTTAAGTGTCCTCCGGGAAACTTTTTGTGAAATATCGTGTTGTCGGAGTTTTTCCCTTTAACACCACTGACTTTGCCGGCAAGAACTGGCGTATCACGCAACATTGGTGCAAGCCTGTCTTTCGACCAGGCCTCACCCATCGGCTTTTGGTTTGGCTGAACAACAAGCGTCGGACCAGGGTCCTGATCAATGATGTAGCTGACAAAGTTGTTCAGCGTTTCCGTTTTTGCTGATTGAGAACTCCATTTCAGAATTACTACTTCACACGGGTCGTGCGGGCTAAGCGCCGCCATCGGTTCGATTGTGTGTGGCGCTCGTGAATTGTGCCACTTACCGGATTCTGCGCTTGCCTCTTCGCTTAGATATCGCGTCTCGTCGGCATGCTCAGCGACCGTAAGTCTAGGCGGCGGTCGGAGTTTCGACAGTGAGCGACCCCTCGCCCTCCTCACTATCGTCAATTTCGAGTTCGACATCGGTGATCACATCGTTCAAGGCGGTATAAATATCCTCACGTGCTGCATTTTCGACTTCTCGCATCGTCCCGCCGCTGGCGACGCAAACCTGAGCAAGTCGAGTAGGTAGAGCCAATAGCCGCGAACGGAGCGCCGTAAACATCGACGACCACTCCTGTTCGACTAAATCGATCGGTACAAGCTTGCCATCGAGCTGCTGAGTCTCGAGTTCTGTTTTGTCGGCCTGGTGATGTGCCAACCGTGCACGCTCATGATTCAGGTCGTAGATCTCGCCATCCTCACCAACGCCTGCTTTGACTAGTTGCTGACGTACACCCCACTCATGAACGTCATGGATGTCGTATTGATGCGACTGTCCACGTTTGCCTTTCACACGGATCGGAAGCGGGTCGTGTTGTCGCTTCTGCCAGTTGGTAATTGACCTGGCATCAACCCCGAACATCGCCTTAACCTGACTTTTGCTGATAAGGCTGTCGTCGTCAGACATAGGAAGGAACTCTATAGGGCCTGAAAACTAGGCAAATTCCGCGCTTCTGCGCACCCGCTCCCGAGGGTCTCTGGGAAGGACCCATTGCGATTGGTTCGCATTTACATTTGATAGTGAGAATCGTCTGAGATCAAGCAGTTTCGAGCCCAATCGATTGATTCGTTGACTATCAACATCGTCCATAAGCTTCAACGGTGCACGTGTGCTAGATGGAACAGGCTTCAACAGTGAATGCTGAGGGCGACGGTATCTGAATGGATCAGCACGAATGTCAGCCTTCACAATGTCCAGAAAGAGTTCATCCAAGTACTCAGTCTTACCTATGGCAGAGCCGCGCAGATGCACGACTCGGAGATCATCTTCTGTATCAACGAGCATTCAAAATGTCTCGGGCTGAGCTATCCCACGAATCACAGCCATAAAGCCCAATTGAAGATGTGTTTTGCCAATCGCTACGAAGCGCTGGTCAAGTTCCTTACATCCTTCTAGCCGCTCAACGGCATTACCTACCTCTTCAGCGTACATTTTCATTGTATTCATCAGGTCTATCTCATCCTGAGACAGATCCCGATAACCCTTGATGTGCTGGTGTTGATTATCCATTTGACTCTCCCTGGCCTGGCACCTCCGTGAAATCCACATAGAACTTCTTCCCTGCCTTTATCTTGCCCAGTAGTTCCGGATTGTTGATAGTCATCTCAAACTTTGCCGATGGCGTGTAGAGCGCAAAGGTGTTGTCCTCATCAGCACCTTTGGAATCTTCATAGCCTCCCGACTTGTAGACAGCACTCATCTCGAGGTTTTCAGAGCTCTCGAAAGAGTGAACGGAATTTACGACTACTTTTGCTCGCATCATTATTATTTCCTCTTTTGTGGTTGGTTTACTCGGGTTGCGTAGCCTTCTTGGCCGCGCGGGTTTCATCAGTTAACAGCTTGTCGATGCAATCCTGCACCGCCTTCCGGTGTTTCTTCAGGCAGTAAAACGACATCAGTTCCAAGCGCATCCCGTTGTGTTCCGTATGGTCGGCGACTGGAAGCTCACTACTTGCGCCATCCTGTCCATCCCCGGCTGATGCTTTGGTGTCGACGTCACCATCACCAGCGGCCTGAGTGGTTTCTGTCGCTGATTGAGAAGCTGCTGGAGCCTGTCCGTTCTCGGGTTGCTGTGAATCATTGCCATCACCTGCATTGTTGGTTGCCTCGGGCTGCTTGTTTTCCTGCTCCTTTGCGGCTGCTTCGTCTCCAGCTGGTTTGCTTTGATTGCCTTGGTTCTTTGCCATTTTCTGTCTCCGAAAAAGTAAAAGGCCCGCATATAGCGAGCCTTGAGTTGATTGACTGGTTTGTCTATCGCCTAAGCTGATTCAATACTGCTCTGGTTATTTCCTTTCTTGCTCTCACCTTGACCAGGTCAATGAGTTCGACTTTCGTATCACCACCGACCTGCACCACCGAGGTACTAAACGCCTCATCGATCGGGAGTTCTGATAAATAGCGTTTACCACTCCGTGGTGAAACCCGAATCTCCTGCCTTGGAACTCGCTTGCGCCGCGACGCTGCATCACCTTTACGAGCCCGCCGAAAAACGCCGACGTGTCCAGAACTCAAGGTCGCCAGAAATGCACCCCTAACAAGCTTTCTGCCGCCGCCCTTTTTAACTCTAATCGTTATGCCATGTCTGTGCTTGAGTGGTGCATACACCGAGAGGAACGTTCCACCACGCTCGTTGGCTTTTCCGGTGAGTGTAATAACAGCAACCAATTCGCCGTTTCTGGCTTGTTTGAGCGACAAACGACGCTTTACATCGCCAGCCTTCACATTCAAATCATTCCGAATTAACCGGGACCAGTCCGTTTGTGCGCCCCTTGCAGCCCGGTTTAAACCTTGCTGAGCGCCGCGTTCGATCTTCGATACCATCCGGTTGATTTTCTTTTCAGCGCGAGTTGTGTCTACTCTCACGGCGTCACTATGGCCTGATCCAAGTCTATTAGACCAGCAAGAATGGTAATTTCATCAAATCCAGTCGATCGCTTGCCGTTTTGTTCGATTCTTGCGACCACAAACGCTTGTCCGACGTTTGAGTCATCGCCAGTAACGTCAATTCCCGCGGTGTCCGTACGGGAAAACGAAGCAATAAGGATTCCGTTCTGCAGATCAACACCAGTACCGCTGGTGGGCACCGAAACAACCGGAGTCAGCCTTTGAGTTTTTGATCGATTAACGATCGCCGCCTCAATGGAAGCTCCCGGATCGATGCTTACAGGGTTTCCATCCAGAGTGATCGTAATTTCAACGTCGACGTCGTCACCGGTAAATACTTCGTTTTTAGTTGCCACTAGTCGCCAGTTACGTCAATGTTCATACGAAGTGTACGAAATCCGACGTTAACTCTCCCGGACAAGAACAACGACGAGCCCGTTGTATCTGAGGTGTAAAGAACACCCGAATCAATGATGTCGGAGAAATTGATGTCACCATTTATTAACCTATCAATATTCCGAACCATCTCAGCGTCGACTATCTCGGTTAATGTCACATCTCCATTTATTGCAGGATCACCACCATACTGAGTCACTGCGTTGACCAACTCTATCAATTGCACATCACCGGAGATGTCCTGATTTATGTTGAATTGCATCCCTGCTTCGATGGTTTCACTCAGCGACACATCGCCTAACAGCTCGTCCGTGGCGTTATAGCCGAGTGTTGCCGAAATTGTTTCTGAAAATAGAATGTCGCCAGAGATAAAGGTATGAGTGTTGTGACCTAACGATGCAGCTACCACCTCACTAAATAGAACATCCCCTATGATTTGGCTAGCCCCATTGAGCGACATGGCAGCAGCGACAGATTCAGCGATCGACACATCACCAACTACCGTATAAAAACGGTTAATCTCTAGATGGGAGACAATAGACTCACTCAGAGTAATATCACCTACAATCCCAGTTGCCCCTCCAAAGTCCATTGCAGCATCCACCGAATCCAGCATAATGACGTTGCCATCTATCGAGAACGTGCGCTCGAAAGAAAAATTGGAATTGATGGCCTCCGACAACACAATGTCGCCTGTGATTGAATCGGTTTCGTTGAATTCCAATACTGAGTTTATCGATTCCGAAAGAGCAATGTCCCCACTGATTAAGTAACTTGCAGTACCAACATTAATGACGTCCGCAAAATCACTCTCGATCAATACGCCGTTTTTGTACACATTCGATGTGAGTGTGTAGCTGCCGTTTGGGGCGCCAACTAAACTACCTACCCCGTTCTCCTCAAGTGTAAGAACACCTGGCGAGGGGTCAGGCAAGAAACTGACTAATTCCATTCTAAATTCAGCGTCATCATCCGCCGGCAACGTGGCATGCTGTGCCAGCAAACTAGGCCCGTGTTCGCCAGTTTGCGGAATTTCCGCACCGCGAACGCCAAAACCATCGTAAGCGGTGACGAGTACGCCACTACCAATAAAGTCGGCATTGTCGACAACAACCGTCATGACGCAGTGATGCTCCGGATCAACCCTTCTTGCCCGGTCGATAAAATCGGTATCACACGGTACGCAGTGCCACCGACAATCGAGGCATTAGTGATGTTTTGCAGGTTGCCGCCGGCGTTTGTTGTCAGTCCAGTGGCGATGTATTGAATTGTGTTGTCAGACCGACGAATAACTATCGCCGTGACGTTTGTTTGATTTGCCCAGTTAGTAACGGCGTTTGATTTAAGTGCCAGACTGGCTGCGGAAAAATCCAGCGTGCCGGGCGCTGCCTCAATCGTAATTGCATGCCCCGCCGCATTTTCATTACCGGCTGCGTCACGGATGAATACAAAGCCACTGCCAGACAACCCGGTCAAATCAAGCGCCGCCAGCGTGATCGCCGTCGCCGTCCAGGTTACGCCGGTAAGAGACTGTACAACGTCCGTTGCACCCAGCCCGTCAGCCTGATTATTAACGCGCACACGAGATTGCCCAGTGCCATCACCAAAATCCGCGCCGTTAATCGCAACATTGGTTTGACCATCAAAGACCGCGTCGTCCGTATCCACGTTTGTGATGCTTGGTCCAGTCACCGGCCCCGGTGCAACATCCCCCGCTGTACCAATGGAGTGCCAGGAAAAATCCACAACCGTGCCGGTGTATATCGAACCCGGGCCAATAAGTGATGTCGCCCCAGTAACAACGCTGGTATCGACAATGCCGCCCGCACCGCCGTCGCCCACATCCCACGCGCCGGGCTCTGCCGAGTGTGCCCCGGCCCACACTTTGACGCTATGGCGGCTGTCCGAGGTAATGTGGTGCCGCCACCAGTACCACGTGCCTGACGCCAACCCTTTTGCGATCAGCGCACCAACCGCCGACCAGGGGTCGGTTAACCGCGTGTAGTACAAGCGCATGTCGCCGTTAGCGTAAATGCGTAACCCGTAGCCGTAAGAGGTAGAGCCATCAAACAGTGGAAAACCGACAATGTCGGTGTCCTGCAATGCGTTGGGCAACCGGAATTGGCACAACACATCCAGCTCGGTATTGGCCGCGAGTGCGCCAGGGCCATTGGCACCCAATACACGCGCCCGGTTTCCAGCAGTATTGCGGCTTTGTACGTAGTTCGGACCTTGTGCACCACCGGCCAATATTTCGAACACGTGCGTGTTGCCGAAGCTCCACAACTCAGCAGTGGTGTAGCCGGTTATGTTGCCTTCGTTACCGTCTTCCGCATCAATCGTCGCAATCGTGTTGACGGCGTCGGTACTAAAGTCTGCGTTGGTGTTGAACTGAGCCATCTACACACCGCCCTGCGGTAATTTAAAGATGTAAGTCGGTGCGCTGGTCGGTGCACTGCTCCGGTTTGAATACAGCACAATCGCGCTGCGGCCATCGCCCATGTCGTTGATGATGTTGAAGCGCCCATAAATTCTGCCGTCGGCACTGGCTTCGGGAATCGTGCGCCCGCCATCCGCAAAATTACTGGGCTGCACAGCGGTCACATTCCATGTCGCAGCGGCTAAAGCGGCAGGGGTATCACCGGTCGGAATGCCAATTTTAAGAAACTGTTCTGTTTGCTGTGCGTTGTCCCACGAGTTCATCATGTACACGCAATCGGCGCCCTCGTGATACTGCATCCCGTGCGTTGTCAGCCCGGTGCTATCTCCGCCGTTGAGGGTCAAGCCGGATGTATTATTAATAGTCAGCGGCCCGTGCTGTTCATGCGGCGCAGTCGGGTCGACAACGTACCAGCCCATTGCCGACTGCCCATTTGCACGACGCAGGTTGAGTATTAACGGCGGGCGGTTGCCTTTTGACTTGATGCCCACAGCACAACCAATCCCCATTGCACGGGTTGTACCTGCACTCAGCGGCAGCGCACCACCGCGCGTGTAGGTCGCCTTGACCGCGCCTGTGTTGGTATCAATCACATACGCGAACACATCCCCCGTGTTGGAGGCTTGATACGATCCGCACCACAGCTCGTTGCGCTCTTCCACCAAGCACACTGCCGGGCCTTCTGCGAGAATCTGAGTGGCTATTGATGTCCCTAATGCGGTCCATTCTTTTTTGCCAATGTCCAAATAAAACCGCGCAGACGTTTGATTGGTGCCACCTGCACCATTGGTCGCGCCCCACATAATGCCCTGCCACAGCCGGCCATGCTGGGCCTGTATCGTGTTAGAGGTATGTGACGCAACAGGGTGCCCGTTATTGCCAAAATCTGCGTCGTACTGCCCGTGCCAATTGGTCGCTGATGTTAACGTTGTGCCGTGATTGGGAGAGCGGGGCATCAGTACATCCCAGCCCGGCACATCGGCCATCAAGTCGAGCACATAGACTTCATTGCCGTTGTAGTCGCCGTGACCTCCACCCATGATCAACATTTTGCCGCTTTGCTGATCAACCGCCGCGCCGGAATAGGCAAACAAGCCTGATGTCACAGCAATACTGTCATCAGTTGCCGCATCGTTAATCGTGTCACCGGCCTGAAACGCGGCGCCCGACCCTTTGGCGATTTCGACCCATTGCCGTTCCGGCACTGCCACATCGTCAAGCCACCACGCAGGTGCATCATTCGGGCAGGGAATCCAATCTTTTGAAAAAATCAGTTGGTCATAACGGTGATAAATATCTGTCGCGAATGTCTGCGCATTCATGTACGCAGAGCAAATCAGCGCGTTGTGTCCGTTGCGCGTTTCAAACGGCAAATCGACGGTGTCTTGATCCCATATTTTGGTGTACTGCGTTTCACCGGGATGCGCCGCCCACACCTGCACAATGGTGTCCGAGTTGGAATCAAGGCCGGGTCGAATACGGTAAAGCAACGTATCCCAATCGCCCGACCACGACCAGCACGCGCCGACCTGGCTGGGCCAGTCGCAAAACCCAATGTCGCTGCCCGGCTGATTGGCGTTGCCCGGCGTGTCGTTTTCCAGGGGCGGCGACACAGAGCGGTACATGGACAGATAATTCACGCCGCCCTGCACTTGCCCGCTGGACGTCACAATCTCCTGCGACGTTGCCGATTTATTCGCCAGCGTAAAATAAAACAGTTTGCCGCCGTTCGGGTTCCCCGGATCGTGTCGCCGTGTGTCCATTTTTACGCGGCATTGAAAGTAATATTCCTCACCGTCAAAGTCGCCGGGGAATGCAGCGTGATACGACGCGTGACCGTAGTAGCCCTCAAAAAGAGTCTCGGTCTGGCTACCGCCTTGCGTCGCTGAGAAATTGATGGGTGTTATCGTGCCATCGGCGCCGGGGTCATCGACACCTTTGCCGTTTCCACTGCCAACGATGGGGCGATACGGCCGCCACCAGACTGATCCTTCAGCGCTGCCTGCTGGTCTGAATATTTCAAGGCATCCTCCACCGGTAATGCCATCAGATGTATTACGCCGAACGGTGTTTGGACGTGCCAAATCACCCGGATCATTCCCAGTGCCACCGGCCCAGCGAAACGCATCGACCTCGGCATCGCTGCGAAAATCGTGATACCACACCACACCCCGCCCGCTAATGCGGTGTTGCCAATCTGCCTCGGTAGCGGCGTTGTAAGTTGGGGAAAATTGACCGAAATACACATCGCCAGACGGAGCGAGTATCACAGTCATTATCTATTGAGAAGTAATTTGTGGTGTAACGCGGTAAGTATCGTTTTCGGACATCGTGTACGGTCCACTCGCATCGACCTCGAGGCAAACGATTCGTCGAGTGCCGCCAGCAGTAACAGTTGCAATGTAGTAACCTTGAATGGATCCCGTAAAGCCACCAACGCCCGCTGTAAATACTTGTTGTGCGTAAGAAGCGACGTCTGCCGGCATACTCCAAGAACCATCAGCTAATATAATCGGCGCATATCCGCCACCAGTGGGGAACGTTAACGTCGCAAACGTAATGGTTTCACCTGGTGCTACGTTCGTAAATAATCCGAGTTCTAGTGTTGCATCACGATCAACCTGGTTTCTAGCAAACACTAGTTGAAGCCGTAGGTTTTCACCCTCATCAGGAACAAAGCCAACCATTACAGCCCCCCCGTGTATTCGTATTCCATGTGACCGCGTGGTCCAGGCCTCCCAATAATTGAATCATGGACCTGAACGATATGCCCCTTCTCTTCCATCTTTCGAGCAAAACTAGCGACATCATCGTCCTTCCCTGTTTCACCACGATAACGCATTGCGCTGTTTTCTTGTCCGGTTGATTTATCGATTAGTTTTTTGTCCTTACTAATTTTACCGACCGACATATAAACATGCTGAGCCATATTGATTACCTCTAATGGTTTTACAAAATACGAGTTTGAATTGGTTGATTATTCTCAATAGAAATATCGACTGGATCCGCTCCTGCGATACCAACAAAGCAACCGAGCAGTGCACCCAAAATAAGTATCGCCAAACCAGAAGGTGACTTTACTTCTCGGTAAATTGAATACCGGCATAGGTCAGAATTGCCACGATGGATCCTGCGATGATTTTTACGAGCCATAACACTTTTATCTCCAGAGAGTTGAGTCGGACATAAACGCCATCGTGGCCTTGTAATTCTTCTTTCAACGAGGAAAACACCTCGTACAACGCCTTTACTTCGCCTTGCAGCTCGTCTCTCAGAGCCCTGGTATCCGTAGTATGGTTCCCGTCCATTTCGCGTAGATAGTTCAGCATTTCCGTGACGTGCTGAATCTTTGCCGAACAATCGGCAATCTGCCGCTCGAGTGACTCTGACATCTAATTTACTCACGGATAGCGGCGCGGTTCTTTTCCCCATGCTCGCGGTAGGTGTAAGCGGCCAACAGTGCCGCATAGGCGATACCAAACGCCGACGTATCAACATTGGAGAATCCGTAGTGGCCACCAATCAGATACTTAAACAGCATTGCAGCAGCACCCAGATAGATGAAAAACAACGTGGTGCTTTTATTACCTCGAGAGTCAATCGCGTACATGGTATTCCTCCATGACTGACGCACAAAAAAGGCCGGTCACCGAAATGACCGACCTTGATTCAAGTGCCTTTGTGATCGTTAATTCAGCTTAGATACTTCGTGTAAATACGCCGAGAGAAGCGACAGTCGGGTCCTGGACATTGTCCGGATTGAAGTTCTTCGGACACACTCGCTGCATAAGGGTTACTGTGCCAACTGGATAGGGAAACAGAGTAGCTTAGATAGTGATTGGAAGCAGGCCGGGGAGTCGAACCCCACTGATCGGGATATGAACCCAATACTGCGCCAATAGCCTGCATAGTCTCGTTTTCGGTGATGTTTGCGTAATCTTTGTTGATTGCCAGTTCGACAATCTCGACGGCATTAACCGCTAAAGCGTCGGACTGGATACCGATGATGGGCTGTTCTGTCTGATTCTCGTGTGCAAAAGTGGTAGGTGCAGCAACTGCAAAACACAGCGCCACGACCATAAAGACAAGTCGTTTCAACATTGTTTTTTCCTCGATTGAATGAAAAACAGTCACCCACAAAAAAAGGCCGGAACTTTCGTCTCGGCCTTTTGGTGCAGTCAAAATGGGTAACTTGCCTGAATTCTCGTATTTTTAGGTCCCAATTGCAAGCGGGATTTTCACGAAACGATATGTCAATTACTTGTCGTTTTGGCCCTGATAATAAAAGTAAATGCGGTGTTATGAAGATCGTGGCATCATAATCACGGTGTTACGTGTACGCATCTATCAGTGTTTTGTAGCGCTCGTAAACTGGATCGATGGGCTTACATTTCCGTTTTTGACACATCCAAATCAATAAGCCAGCCCAACCATAGTCTTCCCATAATTCATAGGTAGTTTCCACTTCATCCCAAGGGATTATCTCGGCATCAGCACAGGCATACGCGAAGGTGTCATTTGCTATTGCGAAAATGACAGGCGCACCATCATCTTTGAGCGCAAAAAAAACATCCTCATTGGCTGCCATCCTTGCGGCCATCTCCCACTGTTCACACGTAACAACCGGTGCAATCCGACGCTGCGCGTCGGTGCTTGTGTCAATTTCTGCAGTAGTTTTCGACATAACGTTTTTCCTATTCCTGGCGCAGCGCGGGTTCACACTTTCGGTTACTTTGCTTCATCTAAAACAAACATCGCTATATGCCGACCAGTACCCTTGCCTGCGGATCCGTCCTCTGTCGCGCACCACTTCACGTCGCCGAGGTTTTCCACGGCAGCGCCAGCTTGCAGCAGCATCAATATCCATTTGTCGATCGGGTATACCATCACTACCCGCTTGCCTTGTTTGCTTTCTTCAATGGCTTTTCGCGCCCATGCTGTTGGCCCTTTCTTTTTACCATCGTGCATAATCGAACCGAAAGGCGGGTTCACATACGTACACTCGCCCCACGGGTCAGTCAATCCATCAAAGTTATCGGGCTTTGGAAAGGGGCAAGCGTCAAAGGTAAATCCAAACCTCTGTGAAAGCTGGCTCATCAGGTCCGGCGGAGTCAGCCAGTAGTGTTTGCCATCCGGCGCGCCATCACCAAACTTTGTGCCGTCAATTTCTGCGGCAGTGTCGGCCTTAGTTTTAAACAAAAGTTGCTGTGTCATTTAACATCTCGCAAAGTAACAACCCGCTATTGCGCTGCATTTCATTCCGCTTTGGACGTCGCTAACGCGCCGCCACAAAGCTCCAGGTTATCAGTTAAAACGGTATGCATTGCGAGTGATCACCGTAGCGTTTCTTACAATCAACGCACTTTGATGGCCACCAGCGACTAAACAACCAATACGCAAGAGTTCTTTTTAGTTGGTAGTATGTGCCGATAATCCCACCGCAAAGCTTTTCGTAGCACATATACTCACCGCAGTGCATGCAGCTCAGGTATTCAGCCGGGGCGGTGTCTTGTAGATGTGGCTCACAACCAAGCCACCAGCATCGCAAACTGATAACAACACGGTAAAATATGCTCCGCTTCGCTACGCCGGATTCTTCATTTCGCTGCGCTTCATTCATCACCGTTTACCTCAAGGTTATGCCTCTTCATAATCGATCGGTGAATATCGGCGAGTTAGGTTAGAGTCCACTTCTCCTACTTCTGCCCATCTAGTTCCGTCGTGACTCGGTTCAGGTGCAACAACGCAAACGAATTCGCCCAAGTCTCCCCCATCGATATTGAGAGATAAAACTTTGTGAACATCCGTGCCATCCCTGGTTACGTAGTCACCAACGCCATATCGGTCATCCTGTTCGCGCCATTCGCTAGGTCGAATCAAGTCGCCTTCGAGTGGCTGATCAGGCATAACAACCATTTCGTTCCGACCGGCTAGGTCGGTGCCTTGTTTTGATTTATCGTCTTTGTTTGTCATGGTCGATATAGTCTCAGTCGTTACGCCGTCGGCACAACTAAACGGTTACGCAATCAAGACATCGTCAAACATATCCACAGTATTCATTTCCTTTTTCCGGTTCATATACCTGGTCTCAGCGTGATGCTCACGGTCATAATGAAGATGACACCCTTGGCACATGACTGTGAGATTTTTCGGATCGCAGTTTTCCGGTGTGTGGTCGAGATGGGCAGTCGTTAAAATAACCTTACTGCCCGTTCCGTAAGCCGCATCGCCGTGCACATTCGGGCATCTGCCCTCGTGAGTACCACGACCACACTCCCCTTCACATTCGCAGCGCCAACCGGCTGCCTCCTTTCTCTCAAGTGATATCTCGTCCCAGTCGTCTGGATATCGATCCTTGTTTTCCGGACGAATTGGCATCTCAATTACAATCGAGCCAATATCGATTGCACCGTCACTTCCTCCGACCTTCGACGCGCTGCGCGTTCCCGCTCCAGCTCAATACCGACAACACACGTCATAATCCATCGGCGCGCCTGTTTCAATCGATCATTGTATTGAGACTCGCTAATACCCAGCACTCGAGCGCACGACTTAGCACCTCGGTCATGAGAAGGTAACACCATGCCGGGCGGTTCGAATCCGTACCGGATAAGAATCACAAACAAAAATGGTCTGTGCTGGGGCGTGTTTAGCGACCACACCGCCGCATTTATATCCTCGACCTCTTGGGTGAACTGAATCTCTCGCACAACCGGTGCCCCTGGTATGCATGCGCCTTCAGGTCCATATTGCATAACGCGCCAAATGGAATTCTCTCGTTTCACTCCCACACCGTCAAAACCGCCTCGGTGCAATGCATCAGCCCAATCATTCAGGCGGTTTTTGAGTTGTTGGTTCGTCAGCATTAACAAAAAGCCATCTGTGATGTTTCTTGGTCAAATCTATCGAGCGCCGCTTGGTAATAATCCGCATCGATTTCACACCCCACAAAGTCACAGCCAAAGTAGTGCGCCGCTATTGCGCTGGATCCGCTACCCATATGTGTATCCAGAATCTTCGATCCCGGTGAAGCAAATGTGGTGAGTAGCCAGTCGTACAAATTGACTGGTTTCTGGCTGGGATGAATGCGTTGTTCGTTGAGTTGTTTGTTGCCGTGGTTACCCTGCAACATTCCATTCCAACGGTACGTATAGAGTTTCGCGCTACAACAGAAGGACGAGAACGCTAGTTCACAATCACTAAACGGACCAGTTGCCTGCTTGTTCCAAACAATCCAAGCACTGCCGGCAGCGTCGAAGAGGTCCGCCAGATGATTTGCGCCCCAAATGATTTGATGCGTAGACACACGCTTCAACTCTTCGAAGTATTTGCGGTCTGGTCTATCTTCTCGGTTGTTTCTATAAAGTTTGTAGTTCTTCGCAGTGGCAAGTTTGGTTCGATTTTTATTGTGTTTAATGCAGTGTGTACCAATCCCATATGGCGGATCCACAATCGCTAAGTCAAATGCCTTATCCGGGCATGATCGCATGTACTCCATACAATCAATATTGAGCAACTCAATAGTCATCATTCGCCCAGTCATGGCAGTGGTTATGCCCTACACGAAGCTGGCGATTCAGAATGCAATAACCCCGCTCATCGTGGTGCTTACACAAGCTGCAACCAAACTGCGTTTTTGCCTTGTGCTTCGCTTCTTCCATCGCTTCCTGCAGCGGATCTCGGTCGGTCAACCGGTCGCTGCGGAAGTTAACCGGGCTAGGCTGCGTGGTTTTCATCAATCAACGTGTAACCTGAGTTGAACGGTTCTGCGGGCGAGTAAGATTCGTAATCGCTCTCATAAAGCACGTAGTAGCCCAGTGGTTGAGGTTTGTGCTTGTCCAGGTATTCTTGAGTTACCTTAATGTGCTTTGTACCGTCTTTGTGCTCAAGGCTAAGCACGCCACCGCTTATATTGTTAGTTGTGGCGATACCTAAAATTAGTGCCGCGCGTACCTGTTTGTGAGACTGGTACAACGGTAGATTGGCGTTAGCTCCAACCGGTATGTGATTTGCACCCATTTCTATGCTCCAAATAACTGACGTCTTGGCTCAGACGTCTTGCAAACAAAACGACGTATCATGTGCACATGATGGTCAACATCGTCGATCGATCGAACAATCCGTATGGAACCTCTCCAATCAGCGTGAAATACTTCTTGCTCTTTAGTCAGCTTCTGCCCGCTGGGCGGCTTAGAACCGTCTTTGACTTCCACCAAAAAGTTAAGCGCCTTAATCCCCACAACCAGGTCCGGAAAACCGTCGCCGGCATTGGACGTCACTGCAACAGAGAATCCGTGCTCCCTATACCTGCTTACAATTTCTTGTTGGTTATCATCCGTGCGACAGGCGATGCGGGAGCGCGCCATTAATTGACAACGACCTTTGGAAAGTACTTTTTAATGCCGTTTCCCTCCGCCCACCTGTACAGACTGATCGGCTCAATCCATGTCAATGATTCCACGTGAAACAATTTTCTAAGCTCGCTCTTGATCCATTCAGCGAGATACTTGTCACGATGTTTACGGGCAATTTCCAGCGCTGAAAGATCGTTCTCAGCGTCGAATAATTCAGACCATCCCTTAGCGTGCTGAATTAAATGCTGTTCGTTCTGCAGCATCGGAAGCCCGGAAAATATTGGCTTATTCTCAATGTCCGAGTAATGCCGCGTCGGATCTGGCACATGCGCATACACGCAACGTCCGTCCCCGTCTTTGTATTCCGAAAACTCACCGGTGAGAAAATCCGGCTGCCTTCGAATCCAGTGTTTGAAGTCTTCGTCGGTTCCAACAGCGCTTGCCACATCAACCTGGTACAAAGTACCCATGCGATACATCGCACTGACGTACTGTCCGTGCGGTCCTTTATCCGTTTTTGGCTTTTCCTCCGGCGGGTTTTCGTCAACAACGCAACACTTCGCGGCGATAATCATCCCCTTAGTATTGGCATCCATGAACTGCAAATAAGTATCTTGATCGACTTCAAACGACACACGATAAACCGGACCATTTTTTGTCTTGCCGCCTCTCGGGTTCGGATTCATCAACTCAAGGTCGAACACCTCCCCCGGCTTATCGAGTGGATTCAAATTCATCGCAAGAATTTTCTCCCAACAAACGATGACACCCAGTGACAGAGAAAACCGGCGCAGCAACCGAATACCATCAAACCGGTACTATTCGGGATATGCACATAGTGGTTCTGCAAGAAAATCACCAGTGTAAACAGCACCGCAAAGAGCACGTGTTTAATCATCAGTCGCTACCTCAGATTTCATCATCACAATGCCTTCCACCTGACCGCCGCACACGTTGCAAGGGCGGGCAATTTCGCTTGGCTTTTTTTCATCGGAACATTCGCACCAAATGTAGTCCTCAGAGTTTTGGAGCTCAGCATCGAGGTTGTGAACAGTGCGTTCCAGGCGTTCGACCTCAGCCTGAAGAAAACCAATCGCATTCACTACGGCACAGCCAAAACCGCCCTCCCAGCTGGGTAACTCATTTGCGACCTCGCGGGCTCGTCTTAGGGCGCGGTCAATTTCGTATTGTTGTTCAGTAGAAATCATCTGTTGCTAAACTGCCCCCAGCGGATTGCTTCTTTTTCTTGTAATGGGTTTTCATTCTCGGGTTTGTGAGAACACTCCCGTTGCAAATACTGGATATCCTCACCGGCTTTCTTGATCACGTTGAGGTAATACTGCTCAACCCAGTCGTGATCAAACACTGCTCTTCCATAAGGTCGGCGGCGGCTACGCATCTGAATACTCTCCATAATTCTGTAGGGATCATTCACGTCGACCTTCACGCATTCCACATTAAGATTTCTTTCTTTGAAGCGCTGTTCAAGCCATTTGGCGTGTTGAACACTTAGGCAAAACACAGTGTCACCGTCTTCCAATGTATCAAGTAGAGCTGTTGTCCTGCCTGACTGTCGCGCGCAGTGAAAGTAAATATTTGCGCTGGCTTCAAGCGCGCTGCCAATACCGAAAAAATCCATAACATAAACCCTCTACTGTCTGAAGCGAGCCCGTCAACATGGCAGCTCGCATAACCACCTTCCTCCGGCATAGCCACGTCTGCCGGCAGTGTTTAATAGGGGCACTCTCTGGCTGCGCTTATGATTCCTACTCCACCGGTTTCCCGCAGCCCACCGGCAACCACACCCTCAGAATCACGCCCCTCTCTCTGGGTATTCAAATTCCGCTTTCGCGCCGACTCACCAACTGGCAATTACGCAAATCAAAATCGTCAATGGTTTAAACCGGCGGGCACAATGCAGCATAGTCTTGGCGTATCTCGAAACACGCCGTGTAATCAGGCAGGCAAACAATGCGGCTCTCGGTGCCTTTGAGTTTGATTAAATGCGCGTTTGTCGGGTCGCTCGACGGTGTCGCCGCGGTGCAACCTGCGGTTAGAGCCAGCGTCACGTAGAACAGCCACACAACCAGGATTAAGCTTGCGGTTTTACTCATCGTCTCTCCTACGGCCTACCCCAAGATATTGTCGGATTGCATTTGGTCTCGTGGCGTGGTCGTGATACTTCGCGGATGTCTCGGATACTCGAGCGCGGCTTGATCGCTTGCGGGCCATTTTTGCGTGAAAGCTGTCGCGCCTACGCATGACCACCCACGCCATGACGTTTAAAATTCTCTTCGGCAATCCGTGCCTGCTCTTCATCCCATTCCTGCTTGGACGCGTAACCGCGCTTTTGCCAATCAGGGGTCGATTCCGTAGGCCGCCGCTTTTCAGCTGACTGGACAGGTAATGCCTTGCCGTTGTCGTAGGCACCTTCCATCACCTTCGCCCAATTCTCCGGTTTCAGAAGCCACGAGATGTTCAGCACAAACGGTTCGCCGCCGGCTTTTGGTGCTTTGCGACCGGTCAGGAAATCAGATTTTTCTACGCGCTCGAAGTACTCCCGCCAGGCGTTGATCGAATCCAGCCCGTCGGTGCGAAACATCTGGATGGAGATCAAACGCGGCATCGTGACTTTTGCCGGTTCACGAATCACAGCTGAAAAAATTTCGTTGAACAACGCGATGACTTCCTCGTCAGCCATACGCTTGTCGTCGACGTGCGGGGGAAGATCGGATAAATCGGGGACAGAGTTATCCACAGGCGGAGCGGGGTCGCGCGCGCGCGCGTTATCCCCCTCTGTATCTGTATCTGTATCTGTATCTGTATGGTTGACGTTTCGTTGCAACACACTTTCAACGGTCGTTGAACGCTCGTTACTAACGGACGTTGATTTTTTGTTCATTTTCTTGTTTTTTGCCCTACTTTCAGCTGATTTCTTACCCGCCCTGGAAGCCTGCTCGGCTTTCTCTCTGACTTTTTCCAAATCATGTTCAACGCGGTTGTGAATCAGTACCTCATCCTGTTCAACGAAATAATCAACGACCGTTGAACGAACGTTGAACCACTGTTCCTCAGTGCATTTAGCGATCCTCGCCAGTTTCCGGTCATCATTCGGTAGTGGTTTACCGGTTTGCCAGTAGTTGAAAATCAGATGCAGATAGGCGCCGCTTTCGATGACATCCAGATACAATGTGTCAGCAAGATAGTCAGCAACGTAAAACTGCATGTAAGGGAGAGCGGCCACTATTGCGTACCCTCACCGCTTGAATGAGGATTCGCCATTCTGTAAGGTGTCCCGAAATGGAACATGGATAGGAAGGCACCTTGGACACCTCGAAATTCAACAAATCCCAGATTAGTAACCGTCAAATCGATGAGCTGATTGGCCTCTGTCGAGGCATCATTGCAGACGGAATCGTCTGCCAAAAAGAAGCTGAGTATCTGGAAAAATGGCTGGTCGCCAACAAAGTGGCTGCAGACAATCCGGTGATCAATAATCTGACCGAGAGAGTGTCTGAAATGCTCTCGGATAACGTGTTGGATTCCGAAGAAGCAGTAGAACTGTATCAAACGCTCGATAGCTTCACAGGCGGCGAAATAGAACTGGGAGAAGTAATTAAAGCCACTACCCTCCCATTCAATGAGCCAGCACCTGATATTGTTTTCGAGAATCGGGTATTTTGCTTCACTGGAACCTTTAGTTTCGGTAAGCGTTCCGAGTGTGAAGCAGCCGTGAAGCAGCGAGGTGGCCTTACCTCGAGTAAAGTCACTATGAATATCGACTACCTGGTCATCGGTGTATATGCCACCAGCGATTGGAAGCATTCGAGCTACGGTGGAAAAATTCTGAAAGCCGTTGAGTACCGCGACAATAACGACATGCCTGTTCCGATTGTTATCGCGGGAGAGGAACACTGGCAAAAATACCTGTAGATTCTTCACAACAGAATCAGCTTTCGCCCGATCGATCGCTGTAAATCTGTCTGCCGCGTCTGAAATGGAGTCCCTCACCGACTTCATCAGCGCGGAGGTCGAAGACACGTTTACTAGACAATAGATCCAGTCTTTTTGCCTGTTCCTCTGATATTCCTATCTCCACGTACCCGTTCGGAAATTCCTTTCTGATTGAGAATTTTTTTCTAAGGGTGAATCCGTTTTCCATATCAGTCGTCTCCCTCAGACATCAACGCATCACCAGCCAGCAGCTTTAGCGCGGAGTATTTTTTGCGGGAAATCACAATGTCATTAGCCGTATCAACCAGGTCAAAGCCCGCCTTCTCGAGCGCATCAGCAAACTGAGGCGCTGTGATCCCGCGGTCGCCTGCCATCATCCCGTTGATCTGGCTGGAGGATTTCCCACCCCACACGACACTAAGGTCGTTGGGCCCGACCCGCTGGAATGCAGCGTTAATCTTAAAAGCGAGTCTCGAACCCATATCAGATACCCTGTAACTCATTGAATTTCCTCTTTTTCCCACAATTTCCCGTTGTTTCCCGTCTTTTCCCAATACTTCCCATGTTTTATGCAATTAGTCCGTCAATTCCCGCCTTTTCCCTGAACTTCCCAATTCCAGCTGGTTTTTCCCGTCCTTTCCCACGTCATATTTGAGATAAAAAAAGGGGCGGGCATGACGCCCACCCGTTAACGCCGCCGTCAGGCCGCCTTGGAGGATTCTTTAATGATTGAATTATCTATCTGCTTGGATTCCAGCGAAATCAAAGCATCTTTGAGAGCCACAATTGAGTCGATCTGTGGGTTCGCTACCCTTCCTTGTGCGAACTTATCGATCCAAGATTTGGACATGCCAGATTTATCGGCGATCCGCTGTCGAGTGCATTTCACCCGCCCTAGCAATTTCTTCACTTCGGCTAAGATTTCATCGGTAGAATTCATATCGACAATCAATATATCATTATAATGATATTTAAAACAAGCACAATAATGATATTTGGGCAAGATAACATTTCGCTTATGGATAGCGATACCCAAAGAGCGCTGATCGCGCGGAATCTCAAATACTTGATGCGGACGAATGGACTGACTCAGAAAGTTCTAAGCGCACGCGCAGAAGTATCTCAATCAATGATAAGCAATTTATCGAATTGCCGGCAGAGCCCTACTGTAGAAATTCTGAATCAATTGGCTAAGCCACTAAGAACGTCTGCTTGGAAAATCATATCAATAGATATGGAATCCTTGACTGAAATAAACAGTGCAAACGATGCCGATGCAATGTCGGGTAACCACCAAAATCGAGGAAGCCTAAATAGCAATGAGGAATTACTCTTAAGTCTTTTTAAGATGGCTAACCGCGCTATGAGAGAACGAATCTTGGCGGTAGTCCGAGTATTGTCCGTACCCAGTGCAAAGGCAACTGAAAGCCTGGATGATGTCCAGCACGAAGAACATTAGGTGCCCTCCTTCAGCTTTGATATTGCTGCAGTTATGCCATTGCGTATTTCGCTAATCCCTAAGTCAAAATTATTTATTTGATTGACCCAGTCATTTGCTTCTTTTAGCGATGCTATTGCGCACAGGATGGCTGTTTGGTCAGTTTGGCGCGCTGGCCGATTAAGTGTATTTACAACCTCTTTGATTGAATCTTCCCGCCGCCGCCCATGCTGGCGGCGACGAGAACACCCCGGAAACTTGACAACATTTTCCATAGTAAAATCCGTCTTGCAGTTCTGCAAAACAAACGTATTCCCGTTGTGAAATGTAATCAATAGCTAAATCACATTACTTTTGAGGAACATGACCAACCTGAAAATTACATGTGTGGAATCAATTGTTTTCGTTGGAGTTTCTAATTTTTTTATAGTCTCGACTCATCTTTGCTGGTGAAATTTTTAATGAATCTGCCGCCGCTTTTTGCGTTTCATGCGTTTTTACAGCGGTGTCAACCAGCAAATCGACGAACTGCTTGCCCTGGTCTTTGGCGTTTATCGGGTCGCCACGTACCCATAACAACGGCTTGTTGACTTCGATTAACTCTCTACCTTGTGCTGTCCACGGCATCAATCGCCGAATGTCGAACACATAGCCGTCACGCAAGCATTCGGCCACCACTGCCAGGTAAAGCGACATCACCAGCGGACCGATGCCCGCACCGGTTATCGGTACCCCGGCCGCCATCAACGCAATAATCGTAACGCCGACAACGAAAATGCCCACCATCCCCGCACTGATCCATGCCGCTTTCACCCGATGCAATTCACGCTTAGCGCTGAGATACATCACCATCGGAATGACCAACCCGGCAACAATAGCGGTCAGCGCGGCAACCTGAAACACCCAGTAATAAGGCCCGGGGATTCGCGTATACGCCTGGGGCAAGGCCTCGGCGCCAACAATGGCGTTATTGGTGGTTAAAATCCACAGAGCAATCGCCAGCGCGCCGGTCGTCACCATGGTAAAGCTATACGGGGGCAGTGCGCCCCGTATAACACCCACGGTCAGCAGGCACATGGGAATCAGAAACGCGACAATGCACGCATGATACAGCTTAATGATCATGGTCATGTCGTGGCCAGTATCAACCTGCAAGTGGTAGTAGTGAACGAGTTCCAAAAGGGATTGCGCAAAGGCCATAGCGAAGACGATCAACGCAATAGACGACAACGCCGTATCACGCGCCTGCCAATACCGGCGAGCCGCCCATATTTTAATAAGGATTCCGAGAACCGTAAAAAACAGCAACAACCACATTGCGTATTGCCTCTAAGCCACCATATGCGCGTGTGTAACACATATGCCGCTCCCGGACAGCGCCATATAGATGTTATCTCCCTGTGCGACATTGCCCTGCTGTTCGGCCATCACCAAATTAACCGGCAATGTCGCTGTGGTGATATTACCCAATTTCGGATAGCTGCACGTCATTTTCTTGTCGGGCACGTGAAACTCATCACTCAGTATGTCGAATAACCGCTTGCCCACCTGGTGCGTCACCAAACAGGCAATATTCGAATCTTTGCCCCGGTTGGCTTGCGAAAACACCTGCTTGTGTAAATCGACGGTCTTCACCGTAATCCGGCCCATCACCATCTGCCCGTCGACTTTCCGCCCTTCCATTTTGTAGTGGCACAAATCCGCATGCTGGCCGATCGACTCGCTGTAAATACCGGTGATCTGTCCGGACCCCGCTTCACCCGGCCCGAGAATGACCGCCCCGCCGGCATCGCCCACACCCAGTGTGCCAATACGGTTCTGAAACACTTTTTTATCGGTGTTGATCCGCAACCCTTCGGCAACCGCTTTACTCAAATTACTGGAAATTTCGCCCGTACAAACAAGCACATAGCGCGCACCTCCTCCGCCAATCAAATCATTAGCCATCTGAATACCGGACATCAACCCAAGGCAGGCATTTGAAATATCAAAGCAAATGCCCTTCAGACCCAGTTTGGCTTGCACATAATGAGCCGTTGAAGGCTCCGCATAATCCCCTTCAATGCCAGTAAACATAATCACGTCGATGTGATCCGGATTAACGCCCGATTTGGCAATCGCCTCTTCAGCTGCGGCGACGGCTAAATCGCTTGGCTTTAGCGCGCTGTCTGAGTGGCGTACCTCGTGAATACCCATATCTTGCTCGATCAAATCCACCGGACGGCCGAACCGTTCAGGCTTGATGTCCGCCACCATATCCTGCGGCTTCACGATTTGAGAGGGTAAATAAGCGCCAACGGATACAACGCGGCAATGACCTTTTTGATACATGGTGTAGCTCCTTTTGACAGTAGGAGCCTCAAATTCCACGCCTGAAACACACCGAAATCCAGTGTTTTCTGTAATTACGGAAAAGCAATCGGTTGATTTTATTGGCATGAATGGTGTGTTTTTCCACCGCGCAATAAAAACGGGTCCTTTCAGACCCGTTGAAGACGGGGTGTCACCCCCAGTCGATATGGTTGCGGGGTGTTTGGGCCCGCACCGCAAATGTACTGAATCCCAGATGTGGAATCTGTGAAAAATTACCAAACCGGCCAACTGACACCAACCACACAACCAGGTGTTGTTCCGCAAATCCGCCTTGCCCAAACTGGGACAGGCTGCAATCATCCCAACACGTTCACAATACATAACCACCATGTCATTACTCGCACGCGTCCACGGTGTCGACGAGCACGAACTCGACGATCGCCCAATCACTGTCTACCCTGTCGAGGCTGTCCACACAGCGTGCGAAAGCAGCACAAAGGGGGTGTTTAGAGTGGTGGAGCAAACACCGGACTTGACAGGGCTCAGCCTGGAATATCTACATAAATGCAGTCAGTGCGGCAACACAATACACTTGCCTTATCCCTACCCACTGCTCCGCTATACCATCCCAGCCGAAAAACAGCAGAACCAGCGGCAAAGCCGCCAACGTGATTACATGTGGGTCTGGCATCTGCCGGACTCAATCAGGAAGTACGGTGAGTCGATCGATGCGTGCAAAAAACGGATAGGCAAAATGCTGGATAAAGTACGCTAGTCTGAGTCCCTCGCCAAAAACTCGGTCTCCCCTTTTGGCTTGGCATCTTTAAACGTGGCAACCGGCGTTACGTGCAAATCGTAATACAGCTTTTGCTCCGCTAAATGCTGATCAATCCAGTCGTGCCGTTCAATGTCCGGATACAGCCACTGGATCGACGCGGCTCGCAGGGAAGAAGTGTGCCAAAACAAAGATTACTGCGGACACATTGTCGAATTGCCCGGCAGACCGGAGCTGGTAGAAGATTATCGAAAGGGAAAGTAACAGTAGGAATGCAATGCTGGTTAAGCAGCACTAATGAATGCGCTCGATCAGGTCTTTACCCTCATTTCGGGAGTTATTCACACGCGTACTCACGGCGTGGTAAGTCACGGCGCCCAGATCGGTTTCGAGGAGTACTGAATGGTCATCCGGTGCGTTGGCGTTCAACCAGTCATCAGCCTGATCTGGCGTTAGCAAACAGGGCATTCGATGATGCAGCGCCTCAAGATGCCGCTCCGAATCCTTGGTGATAATTGTGCACGACAGTAGCTCGCCCTCCTCCCCTTGCCACGTCTCCCACAAACCGGCAAACAGCAAACGTTCGCCGTCCTCTCGGTGTATGTAATAGGGTTGCTTGACGTCGTCTTCAGATTGCCACTCGTAATACCCAGCGGCTGGAATAATGCACGTCTTGCTGTGTTTCCAAGGGCCTCGAAACGCCGCAACTTTGGAGACCGTTTCCAGTCTGGCATTACTATTCGTGAATTTCGACTTTACGGCTTTTGCCCAATGCGGCACCAACCCCCAACGCATAGGTAGCTTGCCGTCTTTTGTTTCCGCGGGGATTACTTGGGTGGGTGCGACGTTATAGCCAATAGCCACTCGGCCATACCACGGTCGGATCGTACTCCAGTACCGTTCCTCTGCTGCCTCATCACTGGTAACAAATCGTCCGCACATAGGTGGAAGATATCACAATCTAATGTGTGCTGATCTTGGGGTGTAGGGGCAAAAATAAAAAGCCCGGGGCTTGGCCGGGCTTAATCACTATTTCGATAAATAATATCATTTTAGTGCTTGCCAATATCATTTTAATGATATATCTTTATTTCGAACAAGTACAAACGGACAGGAGAACAAGCATGTTGAAACGATACGTCAGCAGGATCACCGGGCAGGAATACGCCTATGTGAATCGCTCCATGGAAGAGGTAATCGAAAACCTGAAGGGCGATCCAACACCGAGCGAGAAAGTGCAGCTGTTAAAGCTTGCACTCACAGACGGCAATAACACCTGCGCCGCACGAATGCCGTTTCTGGATTCGGTGAACATCCCAAAACACAAAAATTTTCGCTGGGACTTTATGGATGAAGCGCTTGAAAGATCGTTGGTTTATGGCGATTCCATTACCGCCTGGATGCAAGTGCAAGGTGCATGGGCGCAAGCTCACTGGGAGCAACGGTGTCTCCCCTACTTCGAAGCCCTGGAACTCCACCGAGAAGAAGCGCAGTCAGATCTAAACCGCGAGGAAAGCGCCGCCTATGACCGGCACCGGTATTTCAAGTACGGCGAAGAGCGGAGGGTTATCTGATGTATCTGAAGGATTACGACATTATTTTGGTGAACTCTTCGGCTGGCAAAGATAGCCAGGCGATGCTTGATGTGTTGGCCGGGATGGCTGACGACCAAGGCGTTAATGATCGCGTTGTGGTTTTCCATGCTGACTTGGGTCGCGTCGAATGGCAAGGAACCGCGGAACTCGCCGAAGAACAAGCCAAGCACTACGGGTTTCGGTTCAAAAAACTAGCCCGCAGACAAGGTGACCTATTAGACCACATTGAGCACAGACGAAAATTCCCAGACGCAGCCAGACGGTATTGCACGAGCGACCATAAGCGCGCTCCAGGGCGCCGAATAATGACCTTATTGGTTAGTCAGCTGGGACTTGATAGACCGGCGCGCATTCTAAATTGCATGGGTTTTCGTCGAGAAGAATCGCCGGCACGAGCAAAAAAACTCGCTTTCAAATTTGACGAGTCAGCAAGCAATAAAACCAAACGGCACGTGTGGGAATACTGTCCGATCCTGACCTGGAGCGAGTCGGAGGTATGGAACCGTATCAAACAGTCAGGCGTTCGCCATCACTCGGCATACGACAAAGGGATGCCCCGCCTGTCCTGCTGTTTTTGTGTCCTAGCTAGTCGCCCTGCATTGGTCAGAGCTGCCCAACTTTGCCCAGACCTAGCGCAGGAATATGCACGGATCGAAGAAAAGATCGACCACCGATTCCGTCAAGACCTGTCCATGGCTGAAATCATCGAAGCGTCCAAGCTAGAAACCGTCTCAACGGTTGATCGCTGGGCAGCTTAGACACCAACAAAGGCATACGTCATGTACATAACAGAGAAACGGCAACCAACAGATTACTGCCCGCACTGTGACTGCAATCATGTGATTGGCGAGCATCCGAAAGATGACGAATCAGAAAGCCAGTACTGGTCGCGCATGAGAGCAGTCCATAAGCGTGACTGCGAAGAGTACAGCGTAGAACGGAGGGTCATCTGATGTGGAGATGGGTTTACCGGTTTTGGAAATGGTTTCAGTCAGTTCGCTGGATAAAAACATCCCTGGACTGCGAGCGAAAAACCTACTTGCCTGATTTGAAAATCGAAGAACTGGGCGCATGGCTGTTGATCGTCGCGACCGGTTCTTTCCTCATTTACTACGGCGTAATCGCCTACTAACACGAGAAACCTCTATGCAAGCACTGCAAATATCTAATCCGGAAGAGCGGGAGCAATTGATCCGCGTTCTTTCAACATCACTCTATGTGGGCGCCAAGGACGAATCCATTGGCCTTGTGTTGGATTACTGCCGCGCGGCGAATCTGGATCCGATGCAAAAGCCGGTGCACATCGTGCCGATGAATACGCGCGACCCAGTCACAGGAAAATACGAGTGGCGTGACGTGGTGATGCCCGGCGTTGGTCTTTACCGTATTCAAGCCGACCGATCGAACACCATGGCCGGTATATCCGCACCGACTTTCGGTGATGATGTTACTAAGGATTTCACTGATAAAAACGACAATACAGTCACTGTGACGTACCCGGAGTGGTGCGAAATCACGATTCAAAAGATTGTTGCTGATCGTGTAGTTGAGTTCACAGCCCGCGAATACTGGATCGAAAACTACGCCACAGACAGCAATAGTTCAACCGCTCCGAACAAAATGTGGCGCAAGCGTCCTCGCGGTCAGCTGGCAAAATGCACTGAGGCGCAGGTACTTCGCAAAGGCTGGCCGGAAATTGGGCAAGCACCCACCGCCGAAGAAATGGAAGGAAAAATCATTGAAGGTGAAGTGGTCAGCTCCGATCCAGAACCTACCCCCACTGCTCGCGCGGTCTACACCCAGAAACAACTCGACGAAAACTGGCCCGAATGGATGGCTGCACTGGATCAAGGAAAGGCCAATGTGGAATTCATTATCAATAAGGTGGAGAGCAAATACATTCTCCCGGACGAGCTCAGGAAGAAAATAGAAGACCTCCCAGAAGAACTCAAACAAGCCAAACAACAGGAGATTGACGATGCAAACAAATAACCTGGTTCAAGGCTCTCCGGAGTGGCTCGCTCACCGCGCCAAGTATTTCAACGCATCGGAAGCGCCCATCATGATGGGTCGAAGCCCATTCATGAGCCGCAACGATTTACTGAAAATGAAAGCGTCCGGAATCTCGCCTGACACTTCGTCATTCCAGGAAAAAATATTTGCCAAAGGACACGCCACAGAAGCCACTGCAATGGCGATGGCTGAACACATACTGGAAGTGGAACTCTATCCCGTCTCCGGTACCACCGAGGAATTTGATGACCTGCCACTCGCCGCCAGTCTCGACGGTACCAACATGATGGAAACCGTCGTATGGGAACACAAGCAGTGGAACAAAGAACTCGTCGAGTTGGTAAAGCAGGACATCATCCCCAACACCCACACTCCGCAACTCGAACAACAGTTGATGGTGTCTGGCGCCGGCGCGTGTTTGTTCATGGTCTCAGACGGCACCGAAAAAAACATGGTGCACACCTGGTACCGGCAGGATCCGGTGCTCCGCCAGGAAATCATCGACGGATGGAAGCTGTTTGCAAAAGACCTCTCAACCTACGTTCCGGAACAGATTGAGGAAAAACCCACCGCGAAGGTGGTACCAAAAGCCCTACCGACGCCGGACATCGTCATCAAGGGAATGGTGACACGCTCCAATCTTCCGACAATCAAAAGTTACGTCGAATCCTACATTGAGTCGATCAAAGAAGACCTGCAAACGGATCAGGACTTCGCCGACGCGGACAAGGTGGTCAAGTTCCTGTCCGAGTCGGAATCGAAGATCAGTGTTGTGAAGGACGCCGCAATCGCTCAAACGGCTGACATCGAGGATGTACTTTTAACCCTTGATGATTTGCGCGAACAGCTCAGAACTAAGCGTCTGGCACTGGAAAAGCTAGTCTCAAATGAGAAAACGCGCATTAAGGAAGAAGCTATTCGAAAACGCATTGACCAGATCGATGCGTACATGAACGAAAAAGAGGAATTGATCGGGATTCCCGGCATCCTCGGCCACAACAGGGAATATGTGGATCTGGGTGGTGCTGCCAAAAACAAACGCACCATGAAGTCATTGAATGACTCATTGGACACGGCACTTGCTAACGGGAAGTTGGCTGTCAATAAAGTCGCCGATGTGATGCTGGCCAACAACAAAACCTACGAAGATCTAGCATCCGATCACATCTACCTTTTCTCTGACTTAGTGCAAATACTGAGTAAGCAACCGGACGATTTCAAACTACTCGTTGAATCACGGATTCGAGAACATGAAGCGGAAAAGGCCGCCGAAGTCATCGATCATGCCGCGGTTCAAACACCAGAACCTGAACCTTCGGACGCCGTTGAAGCAACACCAGTCCAGGAAGATGACGACGATCCCCCACAACTGATTCGAAAGACAATCAACGTCGACCCGAATCCTCACGAAAACCCAATGATTGGCGGCGGTGACCCTGAAAAAGCGCTGACTGCTATTCGCGGTGCAATCGAAGCAAAAACCTATCTAGACGACCCTGTCATTGCCACTGAACTCGCATTGGCTGCGGAACACTGGGCAGACCGAATATTGCACCTTTCCAACTCAGATACAGGAGCAGCAGCCTAATGTTAATTCTTACTCGTCGTATTGGCGAAACACTAATGATCGGTGATGAAGTAACGGTCACGGTGCTTGGCGTAAAGGGAAATCAAGTCCGCATTGGAATCAACGCGCCGAAAGAAGTGGCGGTCCACAGGGAGGAAATATACGAGCGTATCAAAGCGGAGTCCGCTCAAAGGGAGAAAGTCCATGGATGAACTGTTTGTCTACGACACCCTTCCTGTTTAATCCACCAACAACCAGAGAGCATTAGTGAGCAACCCAAACGACGATTGGTCAGCACTCGACCATATTTCCGAAGCAGACGCCGGCGTCTTTCTTGAGAAATACACGCAGGCACTGCGAGATACGGTTCTTAAGACTGTAGCCAATGGTCAGAAGGGAAAGACTGGAAAAGTAATTCTAGAAATCGGAATGGCCAAGGTCCCTGAGAGTGATACTCAGATACATATCACTCACAAACTAACCGTGGAACAGCCAACACGTAGCGGGAAACGCGTTGAAGTGTCCGCAACACAAACTCTGCAATTTGCTTGTGCCGGTGGTCGACTCGCCTTTGTTCCAGACAACCAGGAAAAACTCGACTTAAAACCCGTATCAACTTTCCGCGGAGACAATAAACATGATTAAAGAATTACTTCAGTATCTTTCGACTCACCGATTCACGGAAAGTTTGAAGCAATCGTTGGAGACTTTTCACCCTTCCGTATTTGTTCCCGAGGGAACGTGTGTTGTTGACTTGGAAAAGTATCAAGAATCCCCAAACCACTATGTAGGGGAATACAGAACAAACTATCCAGACGAATTCTGTAACTACTGTAACCAATCACCAATAAGTGCACATTCGCTGAATGTGTTCATTGACCCCGGAAAACTACGAGCTGGCGTGTGTCTCGATGAGTCTATTGATAGTGGTCATGGTTGGGGAAAGCACACAGCGATCGTGTCTTTAATCAAGTCAGATGAATATGAGCACATTCACCAGAAGAACAACTATGCGTTTCATCAGCAGGAGTTGATTGATTTCATCACCGATTATTCGCATTGCCTGAGGGCGATAGATAGTGATGGTGAGGAAATGAAACTCACAGATGCTGTCAACGCAATACGCCAACTGACAACAAAAACTGCGAGCGAGCGAACATCCAATATTCAGGATTTTGCTCACCAAGCAGATGGAATGGAACGTGTCGAAATTGAATCACAGGGTAAGCCACCACCGGCTGCATTGATCTACAACGGATTGATTTATGAAGGCCTGCCGGATTCGATGGTTCGCTTGGATATTCGCATGAAGGTGACCAAGGGTTCCGATGAGGTCACCTTGCAGTACCGAATTGTCGCTCTCGATGAACTCAATCGACAACAGCGTGAATATTTACGCGACATCATCGGCACTCAAGTCGACAAGAAAGTGAAGGTCTACGTCGGTAACTTTTCCTATCGTGGAAGTGATGTGAATTGAGGCTTCAAGGATGAATTCTGGATTCACACTATTGCCGCTCGACATCGCTGAGGTCACCATTGAATGAACTTTCACTCTTCAGTGGTGCCGGTGGCGGTTTACTCGGTACAAAACTACTCGGGTGGCAGGCGGTAGGGTATGTCGAATTCAACGACTACTGTCAGCGTGTGCTCGCCCAGCGCATCGACGACGGAATGCTCGAGCGAGCCCCCATCTTCGGCGATATCAATGCATTCATCGATCAAGGGTACGCAGCAAGCTATTCGGGATTGGTTGATGTCATCACGGCCGGATTCCCCTGCCAGCCGTTCAGTGTCGCCGGAAAACAGGACGGAGAAAATGACGCCCGCAACAAGTGGCCACAGACCATCGAATGTATTCGCATCATACGGCCTCAGTTCGCGCTCCTGGAAAACGTACCGGGACTATTCGCACCAAACAAGCTCACTCTCTTACTACTTGAAAAGGTCGTTCAAAGGGATCTTTTTGACGAAAACCATCGAAGCAAAATCGGGCAATTCATCCGTCGTAGCATCATCCGCGTTACCGGACTATCTTACTTCGGGCGCGTTCTTGGAGACTTGGCCGAAGCAGGGTTTGATGCGCGATGGTGTGTGTTGGGAGCAGACGATTGTGGTGCCCCGCATCGACGGAAACGCGTGTGGATCTTATGTACCAACAATCAAGGCGAGCGATGCCGACAAAGGTGGCAGGGGCGATCTGCTGCAATGTGTGCGGGGGAATGCGAGCAAGACGAATCGATACACGCTTCAATTCCCGAGACCAACAACCGTAGACGACGGGGCCGGACACTCGGGTCGAGAAAGCGGGCTCAATCTGAGAACCGCAGTCAAAGCATACCCAACACCAGACACGAACGATTGGAAGAGCGGAGCTGGATGGAACCCAGTGGCTCAGAAACAACGAGGCCACACACCACAACTGAGGCATGTCAGCGGTGGCCAGCTGAACCCCCGTTGGGTCGAGTGGCTAATGGGGTGGCCGATCGGGTGGACCAGCTTAAAGCCCTTGGCAATGGACAGGTTCCACGAGTGGTGGCGGCAGCATGGGAGTTGTTAAGCAAATGAACAGAATTCAAAAGGCAGTTTGATATGACGGGACTTCAAAGAAAGTGGATTGATAGAGCGGTGGAGGATCCGTCGCCGTTGAACACATGGGAACAGGACTTCATCGAAAGCCTATCTGACTTACCAGATGACTGGGAATTAACAGATGGGCAGAACCGAAAGCTGAATGAGATAGCCCAGAAGTATTCTTGAAGTAAATAAATACGAAGGTATGGAGCCAGTATGTCGAAGAAAATTAGAGGTCTAGTGGGTTACAACCACAAAGACATCGAGTGGGGTGTAATGGATGTTCTCGCTGAAGTGTCTACTGATGGTGAAGATCAAGATGGATTTGAAAAACAAGAAACATTGGGTGTCGCTAAAAATGAATATGGGAGCCTGTGTTTGTTTGTCGGATCAATAGAAAGCCACGAAATATTCGATTCTTTCTCAACGATCACATTTAGCAACCAAACGAGCGTCGTCGAACTCCCATCAATTCTTAGACGTTTGGCAGATGAAATAAACCATGACTAAAAAGAAAAAAGTCCAACCAGATGTGGTTTGTCCGTATTGCAGCAACTTAGCAGTGTTCACCTCATCGAAAGAAGTCTACGGCGGCCGCGACTACGGGATGATTTATCTGTGTCGCCCCTGCTGGGCATACGTTGGTGTTCACAAGGGAACCACCCAACCACTCGGTAGATTGGCAAACGCAGAGCTCAGGGAATGGAAACAACGGGCTCACGCCGCCTTTGACCCAATTTGGCGAGCACGATTCGAAGAAAAAAGTGATGCTGACCCAAAATACAGTAGAACCAAAGCGCGAAATGGTCGGTATAGAAAGCTCGCTCAGTTGATGGGTATACCAAAAAACCAATGTCACATCGGTATGTTCGATGTCTCCCAATGTAAACAGGTGGTTACATTATGCAACACAAGTAGATCGTTGCGAAATGAAAGCAGCGTTGGAGGAACTGTCTAATGGCACGCGGAGTAAACAAGGTGATTTTGGTTGGGAATTTAGGGAGCGACCCTGACGTAAAGTACATGCCCAGCGGTGCAGCTGTTGCGAACATAAGTCTTGCAACTACTGATTCATGGAAAGACAAAAATTCCGGTGAACAACAAGATCGGACCGAATGGCATAGAGTTGTTTTTTTTAACCGCCTGGCTGAAATAGTCCGTGACTATCTTAAGAAAGGATCTCAAATCTACGTTGAGGGTCGTCTGCAAACTCGGAAGTGGCAGGACAAACAAGGGATTGACCGGTATACAACGGAGGTAATAGGTAAAGAAATGCAAATGCTCGGGTCAGCCAATAGTTCACAACAGAACTACTCAGCACATAACAATCAATCTGCCGGCAGAAACCCAACATCCTCTGCAGGCCCATCGCAAGGTTACAAATCGGGCGACTCTGGTAAATCTCATCGACCAAAAGAGGTTTATCCAGAACCTGAGTTTGATGACGACGTACCGTTCTAAAAAAACAATGGACGAGTTAATCAATATGATTTGGAAAATGCCAGCCGGCGAGTTGCTTACCTATTCGATCGTGTTCTTGCTTCTAATCGCGATGATCTTTCAGGACTAATATGAACCAACACATCACATCATCGCCACTGACCTGGCCTGAAGGCTGGAAGCACGAAGGCTGCACTGAGCACAGTCGATTTTTCCGCAAGGGTGAAGGGTATCGAAAACACAACATCACCATAGCCGCTGCTACACAATTCGTATTGGCAGAGCTCCACCGTATGGGGATACCTGATTTTCAGGTAATCATTTCAACGGATCTAAAGCTTCGCAAAGATGGCCTCCCCTACTCATCACAACGGGAGCCAGACGACCAGGGCGCTGCTGTTTGGTGGACTGATCCATTTACTGAAAAACAGCAGGTCATCGCTCTCGCCAAGTACAACCGCATCGCTGATAACATCTACGCGATCGGAAAAACCATCGAAGCACTCCGTGGTATTGAACGCTGGGGCGGTGGTGAAATACTGAATAGAACCTTTACCGGGTTTACCGGTATCCCTCACATGCCGGAAGATGACTGGCGATCAGTGCTTAACTATCACGGTGAAGACTATCACGCCACTGAAATTCTCTACAAAAAAGCCAGGTCCCGAGAACATCCGGATAACGGTGGCGATCCTGTCCAGTTTCACCGAATCAATGACGCCTGGGTGAAGGCAAGGGAACACTTCGGAGTGAAATAGCATGAGTGACTATCACGTATCAGCCAAACCGTGCGAGTGGAAAAAGCACGAATACAACGGCGGGTCACAATGGGTCTGCAAACGATATGGGTTCGATATTCTCGAAGAGCCGGAAGAAGAACCCGAGTTGCGATATCAGGCAACGTGGGGTGAATACCTGGTTGAGTCTTTCACTACGTTGGAACTGGCCCAGGCGTGGTGTCAGGAAAACGTAGACGAGTACATTTGTTCCCACGCGGTGGTCGAACGAAACCATTAACGGGGATAGCAGCAAATGAACCGATCAGCATGGCTCTCAGAGTGCGAGAAATATCGATACACACTCGCACGCACCTGGAAAGATGAGGGACTACTGTTCGCATACTTTGGTATCAATCCGTCGACAGCTGACGCCAATATTGACGATCAAACGGTCATGAAGTGGATTGGCTTTACTGAAAGAAATAGCGGCAAGGGCTTTATCGTCGGAAATGTGTTTGCCTACAGAGCAACGAACGTCAAAGAGCTATCGAAGTGTAGCGACCCAGTTGGAGGCGACGCTAACTTGGGGCACCTGAAAAGAATAATCGACAGAGCGGATGTACTAGTACCGTGTTGGGGAAACATCACAAAAGTTCCTAGTTATCTACGACACCATTTTTCCGCCCTAGCATTGGATTTATCGCTATCAGGGAAACCGGTTAAATGCTTTGGACGAACAAAGGCCGGTGACCCAAAGCATCCATTAATGCTTAGGTATGACACCGACCTCGTGGATTTTTAACCGAATTTCTGGAGTAAAGATGAAAAACTACGAAAATATGAACCGTGATGAATTACTTACAGAGATTCGTCGCCTGGACGGATTGGTAAACAGTCCGCATGTAGATCACTTTTTGGAATCAACACGACTGGAAGTTGCACACCAAATTGAACGGTGGGGAACTGTGCATGATCGCGCGAAAGAACCACAGGATTGGTACTGGCTCATAGCCTACCTAGCTGGCAAGGCATTAAGAGCGCACATCGACGGCGACACACACAAGGCACTACATCACACAATCTCGAGTGCGGCTGTGTTGGCGAACTGGCACCTTCACATTAAAGAAATTGAGAACATTTTTCAGCCTGGATCAAGTGATATCCAACGGATGATTGAGTCAACGTTTGGTGATGCTGCGTAACTCGAATTGTTAACCCGCTGGAGTAGAAAAATGCCAAGAAATATGAGTTTTGCATTAACTACGGAACAAGTGCGCAACAAAACGAAGACTGTAACTCGCCGGAAAGGATGGAAAAACCTGAAAGCAGATACTCTGCTTCAGCCAGTTGTCAAAGGAATGGGGCTAAAAAAGGGTGAGAAGGTTCAGAAAATAGGAGGGCTAATTAGGGTACTCGCGGTTACACGTCAACCAGTAAACTGGATTTGCCTAAGTGATGTTCGCAAAGAAGGATTTCCAAAATTTTCCGAGGATGAATTCGTCAGTATGTATTGCAAGGCAAACAAATGTTCACCTGAAGACGAGTGCACCCGAATTGAGTTTGAGTATCTGTAACCATGAGCACAGAGGCAATGAATAAACTAATTTGTATTTGCGGCGAACGATACTTCGACGAGAAGTGCTTTGTTATGCATTGGCAAAACTGTGAATCGTCTGCTCATGCCAGTTGTTACAAAACTAGCGCAACCAGAATGGCAAAGGCCATCCAACGATTCAGGAACAATGATTTGTTACGAGACTCACCGCTTCGCGACACTCAAGACTATGCGGACTTATGTCTAGCCTGGAAAGAGTTCGACGATGCAACGGAAAAGAAGCATAGAGCGGACTTATTACCTTGCAATAAGCAGCGAGGAACGCTGTGACCAGTCGCCCTTAATTGCGTTGTTATGTTTCGTTAGTGGAGGATTAGATATGAATGAGCTTATAAATATAGTTAATAAAATGCGTAGCGACTGCGTGAGCAATTACGTTATAGCTGGCCTTGACAGTCACTTGCTGGGAGCTGGAACCGTTAGGCTTTTTGAAAACAGTAGGAACCACCAAGATCAAATAACGCCGCATTCGCACCGCTTTGACTTTGCCTGTTTGGTGCTGGACGGCCGCGTTACAAACAGAATTTGGATAGAGTGCGATGAGAAGCGAGGTGATTTTTTCGAATCCTCCACCCTCTTTTATCACGGTAATATTGGGGAGCACACAGTTAAAAAGGATGGCCGTAGTTATTGGACTTATGTTGACCACAATTACCGTGCTGGCGATGTGTACTCAATGACGGCAGAGCAGGTTCACTCGATCGCTTTTGGGCGTGGGACCAAAGTTTTGTTTTTTGAAGGGCCGCAAATTCTGGACAGCTCAATAATTATTGAACCGGTAGTTAATGGCGAAAAGATACCGACCTACGAGAAGCGCCCATATATGTTTAAAACTCAAGAAACATAACCTTTTGTTTAAGCCGCGCGGTGACAACCGCGTCGGAATTTGAAACACGTTGTTAGGGTGACCATATGAAATACCACGCTCAAACAGGAAAATTTGTAGTAAGCAAAGACGCACTCGAAATGGCGGCACTTAGCTTCATTTACGCAATACGCCATATTCGCGATCTCGGCGAATTGCCGCATACAAAATATGACCGGGCAGGGTTACTTACAAATGCCGATCACGCTCAAAAAGGGATACTCGATGCCGCAAAAGCACTCGGCATTGATTTGGGCGCTGAGTGGGGTAATGAGCTTGATGTGAGTAAGGCTCCCTAACACTGTGATTATGAGGCCAACGGCCCGATAAAACGTGTCATTAATGAGATTCCAATGTCAGAAGACATATTCCTAAGCGAAGCCGAAACCCAACGGCTGACCGGTAAGCAGAAACCAGGTCCGCAACGGAAGGCGCTGGAAGCGTTGAATATCCCCTATATTCGTGCCGGCGACGACTCGCCATTGGTGTTGAAATCTGTCGCTACACGGCTCGGCGGAGGCAAGGCTGAGGAAGACGATTTCTTTATGCCGCGCTTGTCACCACTCACCGAACAGCGGTAAATTCAGGGTTATGAGCAAAAAACTATGTAAGGGATACTCGAATCTGGAGTTCAAACACGGGGCTTTCTACTATGTCCACAAACGTGATTCTGAAGGGAAACGCCACTGGGAAAGGCTATCAGAGCACTTCGAAGAAGCAGTAAAACAGTGGGGAATCATACGCGCCGGGCACATCCGGCCTACCGGGCTCGTCAGCGACGGAATCAAGCTTTATCGCCGTGACGGGATGCACAATCTGTCCAATGAGGAGAGAAAAACACGTCTCCGCTACCTGGATCACCTGGAAAATGCGTTCAAGGGGTGCAAGTTCACCCAGCTTCGAACGTTTCACGTTCAAGCTGTCGTCGACGCAGAGCCTCGGGCGAACACCGCAAATAAACTATTCACAACATTCTCTGCTGTCGTTACGTACTCAATGCGCAAAGGTATCGCCAACATCCCGGAAAACCCTTGTCGCTATGTAGAGCGCCGGGAAATCCCTCCTGACGACTACGTACCGCCAAAGAAAGATGTTCAGGCATTCTTCGACATGGCAGGTCCCGTTGTTGCCCAGACAACCAGGTTATTCGTGCTTTCCGGGCTGTCACTCGCTGATGCCCTCAGTATTGAGCGTGACGGTCTGCTCGATGCCGGTATCCAGTACAAGCGATCGAAGACCAGAAAACACGCCAACAAACGGAAAAACATTATTGAATGGAACGATGACCTGCGGGATTGCATCAATAAACTGCTGGATCTGAGACCAAACAAGTTCACCCGGCATGTAATCTGCTCGAGCAAAGGCACGCCATACACGCCGAGCGGGTTTAAGTCAGCTTGGCAGCGTACACAGAAAGAAGCCTTCAAAAAGGGCAAGATCAGCAAGCGATTTACACTGCGGCACATGCGCGCATTTGCGGCGACGGTCGGTTATGAGCAAGGAAATGATGTAAATGCACTGCTCGACCATGCCACAGAGAAGCAAACGAGCATCTATATTCGGTCGAAGTTACCCAAGAAAGTCACAGCTAACAGAGACATTTTGAAGAGCCAACCCGGTGAATAAGCGAAAACCTAACGGACAATACAACGATCTTCCACACCGATGGACGTGGAAAAATGGCGCCTACTACTATCTCGATAAAGGCCGAGACCCTGAAAGATGGGACGGTCAAAAATGGTTCCGACTGGGTAAAACGTTCGATGAAGCAATGAAAACCTACAATGAACGGGTTTTTGGGCAATATCCCCCTCCCCCTTTGCTGAAGAGATACCCGGAGGTCGCGAGAATAGACTCAAAACAATCCGTATTGGATATGTCGTTTAAAGATTCAGCACGATTTGTGTATTTTCTGATCGACGGGGATGAAATAGTTTATGTGGGCCAGTCAGGAAACCCTACCGATAGAATCGCTGTACATCGCGCGAATCCTGATTTTGTGTTTGACCGGGTATCAATGCTGCCTGTGGATTCTGAGTATATTTTCCCGGTTGAGAACCACTATATTCAGTTATTCAGACCACGTTACAACGTCTGGATGAACGAAAATGGTAGACAGTTAGCAGGAAAATGGTAGACAGCTAAAAATCAGCTGATTTTTTGAATATGTAACTTATTGATATTTAGGGAGAAATTGGTCGGGGCGAGAAGATTCGAACTTCCGACCCCTTGCACCCCATGCAGACATTCTGTTGGCATATTTTCTTTTTATTATCAAATAGTTAACACATAAATCTGTCTACCAAAAACCAAATTCAACGCGATATAAGTCGTTGTTTTTACAGGTGGTGAAAATGGATGGTAGACAGTTTTAGGCCGCATTTTTCGCTTCCTTTTACTGGCCAAATTCGGCCCAACTATTGACGAGGAAGACACGATGAAAAAAGTACTTTTTATGCTGGTATTGCTAGTAGGCGCGCCGTTCTCAGTGCTGGCAAATTCATATGTTGGTATTGGTTACACCGCTATGGAATACGAGGAAACCGGCGGGAGCAACAAACTAACTTCTGATCCTGGTGTGGTGTATTTGCAAGCGGGAACCAAGTTTTCAAATCTCTTTGGGATTGAGGCTCGATTTGGCACCGGCGCGCAGTCTGACGATATCCGGATAAACGGATCCAGGACGACAGCAGATGGTGAAGTGGTGAGTTATTTAGGTGTGTTTGCGACGCTGAGTGCTGATAGCGAGGTCGCCCGTCTGTATGGACTGGCTGGGATGACGCGAACGAAAGTCAAAGCGAGTGCAGCCGGGTTTGGATCTTCCGAAGACAATATTACCAGTCCCGCACTAGGCGCCGGTATCAGCTTTCATCTTGGAGAA